>JXXB01003139.1:0-10083 GCA_000956275.1 Anopheles koliensis
GGTTTTTTAGTATAGGAAGAACGATAAGTTGATTTGTTGATGATTTTACGTCAATTATGAACTGATTTTACGTCTAAAGGTTGCAACGTCATGTTAATGTTTGAGAGTATTTCCAACCTTTCGTTTCAGTTCCAAAACTGTTGCAGGTTGAGGAGAATATCAAGATTAAAGAAGACAACGATGCATCCATGGACTCACAGGATGTGTTTAGCGAGGCCAAGTTGAGCTTGAAATCACTAGGTCTGGAGCCGGAAACGATTGCCCTGCAGACTTTGGACGGATTTTTGATGATACTGTCGGCCGATGGTGATGTGACGTACATTTCGGAAAATGTCAGCGAATATCTTGGCATTTCTCAGGTGAGGAAAATAATGTGAGTGAAAATAAACAACAGCGAAAATAATGGTGCATACTTTGTTCATCTCGACGGCAGATCGATATCATGGGCCAACCGATTTGGGACTACAGCCATCAGTGTGACCACAATGAGTTACGGGAGGCACTGAACGGTCGCCATCATTCACCGTCGGAGCTACTGAATGGTGTGGCGAACAGCGACTGCCGGCCAATGGAGAATCGTGATTTCTTCCTGCGGCTCAAGTGCACGTTGACGAGCCGCGGTCGCAGTGTCAATATCAAGAGTGCCTCGTACAAAGTGCTCCACGTAACCGGCCATATTGCGTGCAAAGATAGGGAGGGTCAGCGTCAGCTGGTTGCCATCGCGCGTCCTCTTCCACATCCGTCAAATATCGAGGTACCGCTCGGGTCGAGCACCTTTCTCACGCAGCATACGCTGGGCATGAAATTCAGTTACGTCGATGATATGTAAGTGTCGATAACTGGTTCATTAGAGAGAAAATAATTTTGAATCACATCTCCGTATCGTTTTCGATTGTCTTATTTTATGCAGAATGCTTTCGCTGCTTGGTTATCAACCGTCGGATTTGCTTGGGAAATCGTTGTACGATTGTCATCATGGTAATGACGCGGAGCATTTGATGGCCACGTTCAAACATGGTAAGTTATTCTGTTTTGTTTTTCAACCAATTTCCAATTTTGGGTCAGAAACATATTCAATTATATATGCATATTCAACATAGTCATTTCAGATGAATTTTTGTTTAATATTTTAAATATATTTCTTCTATATATATATGCAAAATATTCTAAATATTTTCCGTTTGAGCATCAAAATTCCATAAGTTAACCGAGTTAACGCCGTGTGACTAAACGTAGCGGTGAACTTGTCAATTTTCGTAATTATACCATTTCCTACGTTAACACGCAGAAAGCGAAGATGTCGTCAAAGGAATGAAATATGGAAATTTACGTACCGGGCCAAAAACTAGAGCAAAGTGTTATTGAATTCAGAGGACGGGCGTAATTGTTGCGTGCTGTCGTTTACGTTGACTGGATGCTATCAACGTTCCGTGACATTCCTCAACTGGAATTTCCTTCTGGCGAGTTTTATAAGGCAGGATTCGAAATCATTGGGAACGTTGCATGGTTTGTTTGGCTTCCCTTCTATTTGGTTTGTGATAGAGAAGTCTAAAACTTTCTTGTCTGTGCGAAAAAAATGTCCTTGTTAGGGTGCTCCGAATGAATGTCAGCTCGTCACGAAGGACGGTATCCCGCAGAGCTCATAAGGCAACCCTCGTACAGTTGCGGGATCCACCACGAGCGTCCTTAATGACTTAATAGATTTCGTGGGTTATTAGCGAAGCCAAGGCTCTGGCAGGAAACCGGAAGATGGTCGTAAAATTTAAATGTTACCAGTCAAGTTTTTAGTAGCAGGCACTGAGTCTCCGTGTGACCAAGGGACACTTCATTCTGGGACACACCACCAGTGCTTCACAATATTGTGGTTTAGGTGGTCCTCCGTTTATCAGCAAACCTTCTGTAGGAAAAGTGCGGGGCAAACGATATTACAAATAAACCATTAGAACACAGCGCACTCTGTGTGTGCAGCCTACAAAGTGAAAACAAATAATGCCTAATAGACCAGCTGGCTTTACGGAATGAGCTTTTCTTCATTTTGCATAAAGTATCTGGCACTTTAGAGTATGATTTTGCATTTTTTTACTCGAGACTGCCCTCATTTTCGTTTTCTCGTGCCGCAATCAACGGCAATACCATCAGAAATCAGACTCGTCACTTTGCGACAGTCTTGGTGCTATTTACCAGCATCCAGTGAATGATTATTATGTCATTTTATGCCGTTTTCTTCTACTGTTCCCGTTGGGTGTATAATTTTGTCGATTTCGCTGCTGGCTCCAAATATTCGATACAAAGTTGCGGAAGTTAATCGCATGAATTTGATTTCGTGACAGTGGTAGCAAATATGAGCGAGATCGAAGACTTTTGTTCGTTCTTGGTGTATCGTTCACGTTCCTCACGCGATGTAGCATCGCTTGGAAGGCGAAAAATTACAATGAATGAAGGTTTTTTTTTCATAATTTTGATATCCTAAATCGCGTATAATTTTATGAAATTAATTCAGTTCATAAAACTTTATGCCACATGAGCACTGCAGGGTTCTCCAGCACGCGTATGTGCATGGTGATGGTACATTAAACTGTGTTGCCTTCGGGGCAAGTTACCGAATGCAGAATAGGTTGTTTTATGCTCTGTTCTAAGATCGCTGTAAAGTGTGCTGGATAACTGGAATAAGTTTGGTGTGTAAAATTTCGTATGCCACGTGGATCGCGGAGCCGTGATGTTTAATACGTGGGGAGAGATTTTGGAACGCATTTGCTTCCCGGTAATTGAAGCAGTGTATATACCCACGTACCCAGGATTTGTTTTTGTTGCTATGAAGTGAGCATTTGTATTGCTGCTGTTGCAAAACATTTTTTTAGGGAGTGGAATACGAGTTTATGAAAAAATTATCAGTCTATATTTTGTTGCGTTTCATAAGGTAGATGCCGATTTAATGATCAAGCATCGAAAAGGTGAGAGTAAAATATTGTTGTGGTAGTAAGTTCATTACCTGAATGTGGACTGATTTGCTTCATTATTCCAAAAAAGCTACGTGTTTTAAAATTATATAAAAGGATGAAAACTTGTTCATATGGGCTTTAATCGACTAAAGCGGACTTAAATCGACGTATTGACTAACGTCTATATATTGAAACTTAAATAATCGCTCAACTTTTTATTACGTGATGTCGAACTTATCGTGTCTTAAATGAAAGAAACAAAAAGATCACTAATTTTGAATCTATGATTAATATTTGTTATTAAATATTAACATTTTTTTACACATCAATGCCAAATTACAATAAGTTATGAACTTTTATAAATCCATGTTGTAAGAAAATAGGAGTTGTTCCGATCTGTTAAACTTCATGTGGGGCGACACTTTTTTCACTTTTGTAGTCAGTATTTTGATCATTAACTAATTTTTTTACGATTTTTAATATTGTTGAATATGGATTAGATGAATATGGATTAAAAGTAATTAAAATGGTTAATCCATTCATTTTCAAACAGGTTTTAAGTTTTATCTAGGCTTTTGATGAGTTTTATCATATACAGCGTAAAATAAAAGTAAATTAATAGATTAAAAGTATATAAGATTAAACAATCATCACAATTAAGAATTACAAAATATGCCCTAGAAAATAAATTCCAAACAATAACGTATCTCTCATTTTCCTAGCCTTGTAAAATATACAACGGTTGGTTTCGACACGTTTTGTAGGAAAGAGAAATGCATTAGGCGTCGTTGTAAAGACGCGTTTCGAAAGAGAATGCTTCCTAAACCCTTCTGTCTATCAGCTTCATGCTTTTTCCAACTGTGAGCGTACGTTAAGATTAGTTTTTTTCTTTAACCAACTGCTTCAACATGTAATATATGTTTATCTACATCGCCGGTTAGGAAAACATTACCCCTAAAGTGTCTTGGTAATTCGGCCGTCATCAGCATGTGATGCATTAGTGGATTGTTTTGACTGATTTCGGGACGCCTTTCACTCGTGGCTAATGTTCGATTTCAAAAAATCGCTTAACAAATATTGACAGCCTGCACGCACCCACGACGTTCCGGCCGTGTCATAGCTGTGATCGGCTATGGAAAGCTAACACGTGTGTATGTGCGGCGTTAAAATGCATGACGTCGCGGTGCAACGATCACACGTTTTAACATAGAAATGTGTTGTTGTTTTTATTTTTCATTACATTTGTTTCGCTCACACCGCTGTTACTAGAATGGAATGTCTAACCTAGTTTCGTCCACATTACTCACGTAAAAAGAATTGTTGTGCGGTGTGCAGTGCTCAGATTTAGCGTCGGACTAAATGATCGTTTTCGGGGGCATTTAGGGGCGTGTGTGTTGTGTTGTGTCGTGACAGATGCGAAATGTCGTGGCAGTTCCAAAGAAACATGTACAGCCCAGCCGCATCGTTCCTCTAAAAATCACCACCTCGTGTGTTGTTTATCGATCGATTTGCGATCGAGGTGAGCTGGCGTTGATTTGTGCCGCAGCTGCAAATGGGCACAGGTGAACCATTTCATACTACTGGTTTGAACACAGACAGTGACGGCAGTGTGCCCTTTCCATTCATTTCTGGGGTTGCCTTGGAGAATGAACGAACAAAATAACAACAAACTCCCTTAACTGGGAGCACGTGCCGATGGTGAAACGACAATGGTGCAGCATCAAACGTGAAGTCTTCAAGGACTTGGTTTTACTACATGACGATAGATGCCAGGTGATATTCACGGACATTCGTAACTGCACGGACCCGGTATTATTACATCATTAAGTGAAGGAAAAGTTTTTTTCTATTATAAAACGAGTAGCTCAATGTATCGAAGTTTTATTGGAATGTTTGGTATTAAGATGTGGTATAATAATGTTGTATTAATAAAAAATGAAACCAATACATCTAACACGGATCAAATTTGTCAGAGGATTTTCCAGGTATTAAAACTATGAATATTCACTGATATAGTATTTTATTTCTAATAACGAAGGTAAAGTAAACAGCCAAAGAGCAACATTGAGTTTTTTCGTCGTGTCGATCGCGTCTACACGGCGGAGGCAAAAACATTGTACATATTTTGACCCAACATAAACCTTGGTATATCCGGAGCACACGGTTCGTTGTCTTTATTGCAAGCCCTGCATCGTGTGTCAACCGCGTATCGTTTCGGTATCACGTAATTGCAGATTAAACAACGTTTAATTAATGAGTATCCGCTCTGTTCGATCCCCTCGCGCACCACCCTCTCCCCTTTCCACCGCATCAGGGTCGTCCGGGAGGGTAATTTTTGTGTTTTAAAATTAAAAATGCTTAGCTATTATCACCGCCGGAGCGCACGTCGTCGTCATTGCTGCATTGTGAATAATGTCCAGCCTTAATGTGCCCGGTGGTCGTTTGGTCGGTGTTGCCCGCACGAAGTGTTGGCCCGAACGTTGCACGTTGTCCATAATCGTAATCGACGTTGTTGTCTAAATTTATTAAACATACTGAACGAAAATCAGATTAACCGCTCTATCTCGTGCGTATGATCCATTAACGCCCCGCAGAGTGTCGCGCTCGTTGAGACGGTCGTCTATATAGCTGCGCTGAACCCAAAGGGTTCATGTGCTGCAGTGCAATCGATCTATAGCCCTGCGATCGGTTCCGATCAATCGTTTCGATAGGCCACTAATGGCTAAGGTCTCGAGCGGTGCAGCCGGTGTTGCGTTGCGCTTGGATCGTGAGAAATGAAATACGAACGCAACTGTTCCTACGCACCAGAGGCAAATTTGATCTGCGCCGGTGGATAGTGGTGGACCTGGGAGCGGGCCGGAAGAGGGGTTTGCAAATGGTGCGCATAATGGGTGCATTCGCTTAACCTCAGTTAAGCTTGGCTAGCCCACCCCACCCCTCCCCTCCCGGTACCGTTCGGGCCAGCATCGCTCCGGAGACGGATCATTTCTGACGAGCTTGTTTTAATTACTCACCCTCCCGCTGCTGGCTGCGGTGCTGCAACATGCCGAGTTGCGTTGGTTGCACCTTCGCGTCGGCTAAATTGTCATCGATCGAGCGAGTTAGGCTTAATTTATTCACCATTTACTCTGATTTACAAATTAAAAAAGTAAAAAAAAAACAACACGCTGCCTGGACGGACCAGCGAAACATATTTTCCGATAGCGCTTGGACAGGAACTGGGTCATCTGAGCGCTATCCGCTCTGCCTCAAACGCCTGTCAACCCCGATGGTGGCGCGGTATCTTAGTTTGATTATAGTGAATTTATCAAAAAAGTGCTAAAGAAGCGTAGGGGTAGGGTATTATCGGTTCGCGAAGTACCCGCGATTGTGTGCTCCCTTCTTCACCCACCGGTCCTCCGGTCCAACATTAACGGTCATAAATCATCGAACGAAATGAATTAATTTACCTTCGCTTGGCATGTAGTTTCTTGTGTATTTTTTTTTTCGTAACCACCCCCGGCAGCATCAGATTGTCGCACCGGGGTCGAGTGCGATCGGCCGCGAGATGGTTTGATCGTCGGTGCTCTCGTTTGTGCGTTTGTGTGTTGCTGTACGCACCACCAACACCGCATTTACGCAGCATGATACGAATGTCCCTGCCTTCGTGCCGCTCTCGCACAAAACTCTATAACTGGTTTCGGGATGCAAAGCGAACCCGCTGTGATTGCTTTAGTCACGGACCCTGTACGATTGGGATCTCTTCGCACGGTTGATCCGTCGGTCGAGTCAATGGTCACACATATCCATATCCCGTGGCCCAAGAGAGTGGCTGCAAGCCGCCGGGGTTGCTGCCGTAGTTGTTTTCAATAAACAATTTCAGATAAGAATCTCAAGTGGCCATTCGCATTGGTGCGTTGGTTGGTTGTTGTTCCATTCATGCTCTCTAGGCATGCGTTTCGGGGCGATCACGACGGCACAGTTTTGTTCGGCCTGTGTGACTGCCACCACCAATTCGCTACGCAAACGGGGAGCGGTTGATCAAATGCAGCCCCGGGGACAAGTGTATCACGTGCATTCTACGGGTGCGACCTGCGAGCTGCGTTCCACATGTATGAAAAAGATACTGTGCACAAAAAATGTAAAAAACAAAAACAAAAAAAAAACCCAATTGGTGTCAGAGTGTTGCACTGGATTGGATCGCGGTTCCAATAACAGCGGTGAAATATATGCCCAGCGACCAAGTGACCAAAACGTGAAATGCAACGCGAAAATGGAGCAAAATCCCTTCGTTGCCGCTGCTGGCGGCCTAGGCGCTGCTATCGTAAATTTTGCTGCTAAACGAATGCGTTTTTCGGTGTTTTTTTGATTTCTTTCCCTTCGTCATATGTTGCAAATAACTCGCAGCACTTGAGTTTACGTACGTTTGCGTGCGGATGGGCGGGTTTGGTCTATTTTAATCACAATCCCGAGCATGATAATCGGATGGCCTCGATCGGTAGGGGCAATAAATTATTCTCTATCGTCCAAGTCCATTTTTCTGTCCATTTTAATAAATTCCTGCTTAACACTATGTTGCCTTACAAAGAGATTCCTTTTTTTAAGAGAAAGAACGTGGTTCACTTTATATTTTTTCTAATTACATTTTTTTAATTGATTTGAAACTTTTTAAGTAACTTTACAAACAAACAAGATTCAAACGCATTTCTTAAACATACAAACGATTGTTAAAGCGTTGATGAAATAAATGAAACAAATACATTGAAAGCGTAAAATATGTGCCTCAGAAAAGAGCACCAAGGTATTATTTCTGCGAGGATTAACATAAACCCTGCACAATACGACTGTTGGCAGTAAAAAAAAAAAACAAAAATCGAGTGTTCTCACTGCAGGCGAGCATCGTTTTCTCTCTCTTGGTGGTATGTTTTTACCTATAAAAATAATAATAGATAACCTCACAATACTAGGTTTTTTGTTTCGTTCATTTTTTTATCTTTTTCTCGTCAAATTTCACCGTCGGTCAAAAATGAAAGCATTTTTGTATGATATATGGGATCACTCTTTCGTGTTGCATCTTCCAAAAAATGTGTCAGCGTGCTACTGCCTACGCTCGGTTTTTATTTTTTAGTATATCGTTGTTTTTCACGGTTATTACGACAAGTGGTCAGCTCTACTGAAAGGTACCATGGGTATATATTTTTGTACGATCCGCTACGAACAAAATCATGCGGCTTTATCGTGCACCACATCAGCGTTTTTCTCAGATTTTACAGGTCATTGCACTTGAAATAAACCCTCCGGATCCATGTTTGCCGCTACGAATGCGTCGGCCACCGATGTATTTCGCGTTTCGATCGTTTATCACTATCGGTGGAACGATTTTTTTCCTTCCTTTCACCGGCGGAAGGTAAATAATGTAGTAATGATCAAATGGGAATATCAAACGTGATTTTCCACCCAATTTGAACATTTGATGACGTTTGCAAAGGACCGCTTTTTCCGATCTTTCATTGAAGTTTTGCTTTGAATCCTTTTCTCCAAATTTGCTCCATGGACCATCGATACGCAGCACCCATTCATTTGAATGTTTCCGTTTCATTGGTTAAAGGGTTGATTTGATTCTATCTGCTTCCTTTTTTACGGTGCTCCATAAGGACGAAATCAAGATGCAAACAAAGGATACGTAAATGTTTTAAGTGTTTGCTGCATATCGTTGGAACCATTTTCTTCCTAGATATGTATGTGGAGCCAATCCGGAAAGCCAACCTTTAGCGCTGGGCAACTCTGGGTGACAGCCGATATGTTGGTTTAATAGAAGCTCTTGCCTATGAGCTTCACACACTTTTTTTTAGAACTTTTTAAAATCGATTAATCAATGTTGATAATACTGTGACATAACAAGATGACAATGTGTTGACGTTTGCTCAAAACCTAAATTAACCGGTGTACTAAATTTTGTTGAACTAGCTGCTTAAAAAATTTCGTTTTGTTTGCCTGATTTTCGAAACACACAAGCATTTGAAGTAAAATTTGAAATACGAATTTGAATGTCGTTTTAAAATAAAAAAACAATGTTGTTACGCTGTTACGGTGGTGAATAAGTATGTTTTACATTGTAAACCAATTTATCTTGTACCAGAACCCTTAATTCCTTTATAAACTTGACAATACTGGTAAAGTTTAGAATATTTATTTTTTTGTCGTTGAATGTCAGAAGTGTTTTTTCATAACATTGTCTGGCGAGAAGCTGTCTCACACAGCTAATATCCTGCTTTTGGTAAATTTCTCGCCTTTTTGTTTGCTTCCGTAAAGGATTTTGTTTATAGTTTTTGGTTCAATCTCTATTGTTTCTTTGATATGGCAATTTTTATCCATTGCATAACTTTCATCTTAAATAATCACCAAAGGTAATATGCAACCCTAAACAAGTGTCGATTGCTGAAGTATCCAATTGCTTTTATGCGGATAAATTATAAGATATGATAAAGAGACCGGCACCGGTAAACAAGTTTTTGCCCCAATTTCGATCTGCAGTCGAACACAAAAAAATAAATTAAATAAAAAACGTAACGTGCTTTCACGTACTCGCATGACTATTGGCCGCGGCACATTAGCACGCACTCTCAAGTGGCTTTTTGCCGGAGCAAAAGCGTTGATGCATTTACGCGCAATTTGCTGCACCATTGCACTCTGCACCGAGCGGGGCACAGAAATTAACTGCTAGACTCCGGTTGCCTGCCACTTGACGATGGTGGCGTATGCATGCATTCCAACGAGACAGTGCGGCCCGCCCCGTCCGACGGAATCGCGTGACTAGTGATCACGTGAGGAAGGGTGGGAGAAAGGGGGAGGTAGAGGGAGGCAAGGGGAGAAACTCGAGCTCCGATGTGTCGGTCAATGACATTTATGTATCCAGTTGTAGCCCCTGGCTCTAGCGTGCTCTAGTGTGTACATATGGCTTACTGCTTGCATATCGTACACAAACACGTCGTTCGGTGCACTTTGCAGGATTTGTTGTGGAATCCCCGGTGGTAGAGCTGTTGCATAAAAGGGATCTTCATTCTTGTTTTTGTATTCTTCGGTTTTCTTTTTAGTTTTTTTGTACATTTGTTTGTGAGGCCGGTTATGCAATATTTTCACCAACACCCTATGATGACACTAGTGT
>JXXB01003140.1:0-35461 GCA_000956275.1 Anopheles koliensis
CCTTTCTCTTACGAAACGAAATTAATGAACGGATTCGTTCCATTTCGTTGATGCCCTTTTCGATTTTTCTCTTGTTGACTCCATTTCGCGTATCCTTGCGGGCTAGCTGGCTAGATGGCGCATGGCGGAACCGAATCCGAGGGGTATTGTTTTTCGCAATGCTGCATGGGCCCCGGGTTTTGGTCAGAAACCGACTGGAAAAGAGATCGATCGATGTCCTTGCTCGCGGTGTTTTATTATTTATTTTCTGCTTCTGCTCCCACCCCAGCGTTCCGCCCTCCGGCACGATGTTCGTTTACTTTTGCGGTTTCGATTTGTCGTGATTGATTTTAATTTGATTTACCCCTCTGCTGGGTGTACTTTGGCACCGGCCGAAGCACACCGGAAGCCGCTACCAGTTGGGAACAAGGTAATCGGGATCTCCTTGATGCCCCCGAGCCATGGTTACCTGTACCTAATTCTAATCATGTTGCTTCAGTGCTACCTTTTCTCTTCAAGATGATGATCAAAATTCCATTTTTTTTGTGATAGAGAAAATAATAACATCATCCGATAGAAAATTACACTTTCGTTTGAAATTCACGTGAATGTAATGACGCAACCGACGACGCTCGCAACAACATCCAGCGAGTGTGCTACAAACGCAGTAACCGCAGAGCGGCAAACTCATGCTCCGAACCGCCGGAAAGGCGGGAAGTTGCCGAGAATTTTCAATTTGCTCCCAGTCAGCATGATTCACCACGACCACCACCACAGGTGGCATAATTGAACCACGTTCGCCATCAGCGCAGCATCATCTTTGATACATGAGTCCTTCCCGGTGGTTTTGACATATTTTATGTATGGTAAAAGAGCTTATCGTGCACCGGGAGGAAACCAAACCAATCGGAACAGACCGGAAAGCGACGACAGAGAGCGATCGTTTGAATACGGTCTGAATGGAGGATTAAATTGAGCGATCAAATCAGCCCCCATACCCCACACCACCCCATCGCACCACAAACGGCACCGAAAGGGAAACCGTTCCGTTTTTCCTAACCTCACGCTTTGCCATGCCTACATACGCTTGTCAAAAGGCCTTCAAGCCGCGTGAACCCGTGATTCACATCCTATCATGAGACAAACGCACACACACACACTCGGCCACTTGGCCACGAGTATCGCGTGCAATATTTAATTTTAAATAGGCCCATAAATCGAGTGAGCACTGAATTATTATTATTGTTTTGTCGGTCCGGCGCGCGGCGACGCGACGAGCTTCGGTCGGCCCGCTTCTGTACGCGCGCCAGGCCGAACGCTGGCCAATAATTTTCGACCTGCACAAGCTTACTTAATCCTGTTGCACGCTGCATTTCGCACCACCCAGTGCCATTAAAATCGGGCCAGCCTGTACAAACAACGGTTGAGCCGTGTTGCTGCTTTGGCGGTTGGGAGCGGCCGCACAGATGCAGTGCAAGATAAGCACGGAGTACACAATACCAACAAAGCGTCGAGGCAAAAAAAATATACCATCCATCCAACATCGCCCAGCGAGCCGCAATAAATTTGTGAACGATCCCTCCCCACTCCTCTCCTGGAGCATCGGCGGAAATCGCAAAAAGGGTTGTAGATATTTTCATTGTTCAAATCAATAAATCGCTCATGGCGGTTGTAATTGTGTATGGACGTCCACCAGCTGGCCAGCTGCTTTGGTCGTGCAAAATTTAATTTCCACTTTATTTTAAAATATTATTATATCGAACAAATCTTCCCGCAATCACATTTGTGTCTTTTTTTTTTTTGTCGCACACTGACCATTTTTTGTCACTTCGAGTGGTACTATCAGAGCGGATAAATTTTAATCACTCCAATCAACAGCAGAGTTCTTGCTTTCGAACGCATTTGATCGTTTGTTTGACTTTTTTTTACGAAGTATTTATGCTTGTCAGTGCTTTTCCGATGCTCCGTATGTTTCAAATACACAGCGCCAGTGAAATAATGTGAAGCGAACAAAAAATGCCATCAAACGAACGCATCAAAAGCGCAGCACATACAAGTTCTGACCGCGGGAACAATTTCGGTTTTAATGTCGACCATCCGTTCCGTTGGTTTGAGCAGATGGTACCTGGACTTCCCCCCGTTCCGGGTGACACATCCAGCGGGGTTCCGGAACCGTAAACATAAAACCAGACAAACAACAGCCCGACTCCTTCCGCCGGGCTTGCTGCCCATAATCCTGGAAGCCACGGGATCAAGCCGACGGGAACGTCGACCCACCGTGCGTCGTGCAAAGGGCTTTAAACAGATTTATTGTGGAAAGGAATTAATTTTATTACTCCCGCTTTCTCTCTCTCTCTCTTTCTCACTCTTTCTCTCCGTCTATTGCTGGACACGCCACCCTAAGCTTTGAATTGTTCTACACTCGATTCAACCAATTTCTGGCCAACGAACTGACCAAACCGGCAAACCGATTACCGTGAAAGAATCGTGGAGAGAAAGGAAAAAAAACCCATCGCATAAAGAATGGAAATGGGGACCCACACTCTCGGACACCGGTCGGTCGGCCAACCTCGCACTCTGTTTTATCTGTTGATCTGTTTGACGAGTTTATTGCGCGAGAGATTTGCCATCGGTACCATTGCTAGCATGTCCCTGGGTCCCATTAAAACATAACGCCGACCGAGGATTACCGTACATGAACCGGAAGCGATGATCTACACAGCGTCAGGTCACCCATTCCGCTGACCTCAGCACCGCGTGGTCACGAGCGTTAGGGGACAGTTTTTGGGGGGCCGCAACATAAACCGCAAAGCCACCCACAGCAACAAGGGATGTCGTTTTTCCACCGGCTACGGACCGCGGCGCACGGACGTCCCAAACAATTTTAACTGATTGACACACATAAAATAGATCTTCATTTATATGCCCGCGCGCCCATGGTGGGGTATCAAACATCAAAAGGTCTTGGTAGGCAAGCGCGAAAGAAGAATGATTCTTATCGTACCGTCTCTGGTGTACCATATCATGATCAATGTTTCGCTTGACAGGGGGTTGATTGGCGTTTTTTGTATGCTGCAAGTCAAAGCTTCGTCGTCTCCGGCACACGCTGGGAACGCCGAAACGATCGATCATCATTCAACGTCAGAAATGGACACACTGATTATCGATCAACTGCGCTATTAATAGTCAAACGCCAAACTTATTTCGCTTTATCGCTAGATAACAAATACGCCGAACGCCATGTGCGAGCCGATTTGTGGATGCTTGACAAACAATCTCTTCCCAAGAAGTTGGAGAAAGAAATGGGCAAAATTTCTGTTCCCAAACAAGCACACACACACGAGCGAGCAGTGTGTGCACAAGAAAGAAAGTGTTTGTTATGTTGCCCGTAAAGCTGTTACAGCATACAACAACCAACCATTCCAACTTCGTCACGCAAAGGTACATATTTTTTCCCTGTGTAAAAAGCTGTGTAAAAAGCTCCTCCCCGGGTGTACAAATTGGTTGATTCAAAGAAACAACAGAACCGCTCCGTTTTGTTTGGTTTCATTTTCACTAAACAAGCGAACAGCGATAGGAAAGGGGAGGTGGGAGGGTGGGTGGTATAAACTTTGACACACTCGTAACGAACCAAGAACAACACACACCTCCACCGAAGGATGGGAGGAGACGGTGAAGGTGCTTTAACGAGGAAAAGTTTAAATTTTGTATGGTGCCTCTTTGCACGATGCTGCGGAATTGCAATCGATGCCCTAGCCCTAGCGATAGGAACGCTCGATAAGCAAAAGCTAGCGCACACAAATTACACCGACCACCGAGTGTGGTGCGTTTTTGGACGGAAGGCACACTGGCGGAGCACCCTGGAGCAACTGCAACGGAATGGAACGAACCCTAATTAAAGATCATCTCCATTGATTATCTCATTATCACACCGAAAGCCACAGAAAACGGCTAGCCAGGCGTTGCGTTGGGATAGAACATACAGCTACAAGCTCCCAAAGCATCCGTACGTTCGTCCCGAGTTCGAGGGAAGGGCCAAAACTATGGTACCCCGCTGCAGTCATTCCAGAAACCATTAATTTGGGTTCACTTTGTTTTTCTTTGACCAACTACCGGGCGAGTTTTGGGATAAGCCCGTCCGCATTTTACCTAGCCGTAACGCTACGGCCGAAGTCGTGTCGAAGTCGAAGCCACACGCTGCTTCGGAAGGTTTTGGCTTCTTGTAAGGCAAAACTCTTAAACACAGTCCTGCTGCGACGTCCCGACGTGCCCGACTTGTTGACCCTTTCCCATTCCCCATGTCACAGCAAGATACGGGCGCTGGCGCTTGGGTCCTTGATTCCCGGTAGCATCCCCGCATCCTTTTTTGTTCTAATCCCTCCGTAGGTCATTTTTATTTCCGGTCCAACGATGAACCCTTGGGAACACTGACTCATAAAGTGGACCGCAAAGAGCGAGAGAGCGAGAGAGAGAGAGCAAGAGAAAGCGGGAACGAGTGGGAAACCCATCCCGATAAATATATTTTGTTGTGTTTGTTCAGCATCTTTTGTGTCCGTTCGTTCGACACGGAAAAGAACACGGTATTACCAGTCGAAAAGACGCACGTGCAGCAGCTAGTGATTAGAGCGCTGAGCGGAGCCCTTCGATTTCGATCGATCGGTTTCCTCAAGGTCTGACTGTCTGCTGTTGTCGCCTGATTATGACATAGCGTGGCGTGGCACCTACACGACCATCGTGTGAGAAGTGAGATATTAATGGCACCTCATCAATCGTACTAATTTGATGATTGAGATGATAATCGACGCATGTTAATCAATCCCATCCACCCATCGCCTCCAACCGAGGCACTCTGTTTATCAAACGCCACGGTTCATCACGGCGTTGTAAGGGTCTAGGGGGTTTGTTTTCAGTTCCATTCGATGGGAAAACTTGGGTTCCCTTTCCATGGTGTTCTCCTCTCGCCTGTACTTTGATCGAGCAGAACAACAACATACGAAAAAAAATGTGCTCAAACAAAAAACATCTGAAAGAAATATCTCTTCACAGCTAGTGCGAGAAAGGAGGATATGGGGATCGTAAAGAAGCGAGCAAGAAAAAATAACATCAACAGCACCGAACAAAAACTTGGCCCATGCTTTATGGTCCCCTCGAGAGGATGATCTGCTCACGGCGTTGAAAGTATGTACGCACGCAAGCGACAGACAAGCGCCAAGATAAGTACCGGCGATATCGAGCGTTACCGAAGGAACACTCGCACTTGACCAACGCACAGGCAGAACCAGTCAGAACGCTGAAGCAAGAACCGAAAACACAACCGTCTGGAGACCCGGGCACCCGGGGAACTTGTTTTTGCCATTTCCTGTTTGCTCGAATCAATCGAAGGCGCGACCAAAGCAGCCCTCGGGTCCTACGGAACGAATCGTCCAAACGTAAAAACAAATGCTTATCGCAAAAATACCTTCTAACCACACTTGGTCCGGGGCTGTTGAATCACGGCGGGCCGTGTTGACACAAGACGCCTCTCTCTCTCTCTCTCACGCCGGCACCGAAACGACAGATGGGCAATTTAGGGTGGCTTGCGAAGTCTTACCGTGTCGCCAGGCAAACAGCCCCGGTTCGGGGGTGAACTATGGCCACGATGCCTGACAAAATAAATAGCGCGTTCCAGAGCCACAAACCAAACGAAAAACCTGCGAAATGTAAACAAGGCGAGGAGAAGCGGTGGTTGCCCGCTTTCGGGCAGATAATTCGATGTAAATGGTCGGCTATGAGAAGGCTCTTTTCACACTATTGCGACCTTGCGATGGATGCCCATCGCCGGAAGTTGCGGGTAGCCTTTTTGGGGTCGGCAACCAAAGGTACGGGAGATTGATTTCAGTCCATAAGTCAATGCAAATGACTGTTGGTGAGCATTTTCAAATGGATACAATGGTAAGTAGGCCACCGAACGCGAAAGTACGGCACATGTGGAACACATTTGCATCCCATGGACTTCCCTGGGAGATAAACGATCCTGGCTAGCTTGTTCTCCTTGTTTGGAGAAGTCCCTATACGCATATTTCTTATTGACTCGCCACATATCCTAATGCTCCATTTGATCAACAATGCCTGTTCTTAATGCATTTCTGAAGGATAGCTGGATTAGATTTTTTTCTCATTACAACATTTCTCCGTACTGATTCAGAACCCATTACGTGGGTCCACGGTATCAACTTTCGTCTTTTCAAAGAGCACTTATTTGGAGTAATCATTTATTATCGTTACGAATAATTTAACATCAACCATCGAAGACAATGACTGTCAAACGTTCGATAAATAAAAGTAACAACGTCATTGAAAGCCTGGTGTTCCCTTTTCCCTTTGCCATTCCACCCTTGGCAGTCGACTTGAGGAGGAGGAAACCCTCCCCAGATCACAGGCACACGGAACGTCGGCCGTGTCTCAATTTGCGTGCTCGTCATCCATAATTAATCAATCGAACTGCGAACGTTCTGCCCCCAATCTACCTAAAGTGCCCAGACTTACCAGTTAGTATCGATAAGATGCTGATGTAGTTCATGTTGAGGCGCTGCTTTCTCGGTGACAACGTTGGATGTAGTAAACGGAAGAAGACTTTACGGCAGTCCAGTCCAGGGAAGATGGATCACGACGAACGGAGCACGACAGCTTCTTCCTCACAAATGCACGTACACACACTCACACACACGCTCACAAAAATCACTTCTGCTCAGTAGGCCTTGAAAATGCTTTCCTTTTCTTAGCACCGCTTTGCAATCAAGCAACCCGGGCACGGGCAAACAATCGGCATGGGCTTGAAATTGCACACTCCCTTTCCTAATGGGAAGTTCACGTACCCAAACAAATACACACACTAACACACCCGTAAAAACACCTTCACTGTATTTTTTATTATTATTCTGGTTTGCACGATTTTCCGGCACCTTGCCCGCTTCGACGACTGAGAGTACTGACGGAGTACGGGAGCGCCCGGTATACCTTTTTCACACTTTACACTTGGGGATTAGGAACTTTCCGTTCTTCGTTTCCTTTGCGAGAAAGGTTGCGCGAAAATTGTGAATAATTAATCACCACCGGCTTCGCGTTCGGTTGATCTCGCGTACTGTCGGTGTTTCGTCGGCGGAAAGACCTTTTCGTTTCGCGATCTGGATCAGAGAAATTGAATTGCGAATAATGCTTTGCGCTCTTTGCGAGCGAACTTCCTTTGGCAACTTCCGCAAACTAACCCGCACCAGGCGCAATTGGATAAGAAATCAAATATTCCGCAACACATTTACCACACAGCCGCTGCCGGAGCCGCCGTTGTGGTCGAAAAACTTACGTTCCGATTGTAAACAAATGAAAACTGGCCGCGTGTTGCTGTTTGCCCACAGCGTTCCTCGAGTACAGGGGTAGGTTGTTGGTACCACTGGGTGGCTGCTACCTACCCTTGCTGCCACCGTGCTGTTTATTTTGCCCGTCACGCGCTTTTGAGTGTGGCCGGATGGTGTGCCGGAGGCGTCGTGCGTGGATGCCTGAAATGTAACACTCACTTTTACGAATTCGTTTCTCTCCTTTTTCACACGGCCAGCCGGTACACTCCGGAGGCGGAACCTTTAGGTCAGGTTTTGACACATCAAACGTTAACACTCCACTCCAAATGCGGTATTTTGCTTGCAAATGTGGGCAGAGTTTAGTTGAGCGAGATCGGATCACGATCGGTGTGATCTAAATAGCAACAAAAGCGATTCGCCAACACGGTGCCGGTGGGTAAAACAGAGAACTTGAGCGAAATACTCGGCCCGAGAGCACGGTGGGGAAGCTGGGTGGGAAGTAGTAATTACACCTCACGGAGAATGTCGATGGTGCCTGGTCGCGCGATCGCGAAACTCTTTAATTATTCATTCAATTTACGTTCCTCTCGATTGACCGGCTTAACGGCATCAATTAAGTGAAAAATAAACTTCACGTTGTTCAGCGATCTTGATGATTGAACCACTTTTTTATTGTGATTGCTTCAGTAAAAGCCAACCTGACTGACAAGTTTTTCCCGGCACAAATTTTCACTGTTTGCTTGTACGGTTTAACCTTCTAAACAGGAATGCGCTAACGAATCAACCGTACTGTTGTGAGTTGAATCGTAAGATCTTGCAATACTCTTAACTAATAGCGCCGGACGTTGTTTTCCACCTGATCACTATCAGCTGAATGTTTGAAAAGTGCACGCGAACACGTCGTCGTTGCGAGTGAGCAGTTAAAAACGGAAAACGCGTGCTGCATGCGCGCAACCTTCTTCGACCAGCATCACTTTGTTATGATAGCGACTGGTTTCGCACACAGCCATGCTCCACGCTATGCTCTGTTATGCTCAAGAGCAGTGGTGTACCAGTGGGAAGGAAGCCCATTTGGTGTACAATAAAACGCATTCCGTTTCAATCTGTATCGCTTTCCCCGTATACCTAGTACGTTACACTAAGAATTTCAAAGCTACTACAGAATACGGGACTGTACATCAAAACAAACAATCATCTGTACAATTGTATCGAGTGGGCTTTAGTACGATATAGTTGATTTTACCGGTATACATGGTATACAAAACCGGAACGTTTCTTCTTGTGAGAGAGAAAATCCAGCGATACAACTAAACCAAATCGTTCAAATCCGTTTCGATACATCACTGTTGGTTAATGATGCATGATGAATTAAATTGTTTTTTTATGTTTCACAGCTAATTGTTTTACAGACATGAACGGAACTACAAGGTTTAAAACGTGATTTAGAATCAAAATAAATTACATGAGTGCATAAATAGTAAATATTTACTTAATTAAAATTTGAAAATAATATAACGCTGATTTATTTAACATGAAAGCATGAAATGAATTTGTGATACCGGCAATGCATGAATCGTACAGTACCAAAACTAGCATAAATTCGTCTGCTTCTCACATGTTGTGGGAATTGTAAACATAAAGGCGCCTATTTACAGATTCTTCTCACTATAGTGAGAACAAATTGTTCACCGTGCACATCAGGCGTAGTTTAGAGCCGCGACTCATGAGCTGCGACAAGTTCGACATCAAGTCGACATGAGTCGACGAAAAACCGTAAAGAGGCGCGAAAGTGCTGAGACGGTTTGCAGTGTTTAATGCACGTTAGCGTAATGTAAAATTATCATAATATTAAATGTTTAAGAATTGTTCAAGATATTTTGAAGATTTTCTAATCCACTCATAAATTCATTAACAATAACATCAAACATTTGCGCTTAAGCTATCAATCGTTCGTGTACCGAAAAACTTCTACCCTGGGGTTCTCATCGGTTGTTTAGTTTAGTAGTGAGATTCTCGTAAAGAAATAGCGCACCGCTTGCAAACTTTATTACGTTAATCAACCATCCCTTTTCCCGGGAAATGCATCCGAAAAGTTGTTTAAATAAACATCTCCGTTAAGTTTTCAATCGTACATTTCTCCCTTACGGAATGTTATTGTAAAACTAAACTTCTCGATCCCCTTACCTGCCTCTTTTCTGGCGCAAAATATTTTAAATACAGAACAACTTTCTTCCAGTGCATTAAGCCATACATGTATGGTCCGGTGCGGAACCGTACGGATATTTAGGGCATTTCACAATAATGCTACCCTTTGTGTTCTCCGAATTGAAAAGAATTTAACACTGCATGTGTTTGCATGAAAACGAAGCATGCCTTACAGTTTTGTAATTGCAATTGACTACTAGCACTTTTACCGTATTGCACTTTGGAACAGATTTATTATTACGTCGCTTCACTCGACAATGGCAAGATGCATCCAAATGCACACATCCATCGAACGTTGAGGTATTTCCACGATAGACCAGTTATGAATCGAATAATAGTTTCCGATCACATCCCAAAATTTCATGCATCATTGAATCCTTCCAGCACGAATGGCTTTATCATTTCATATTTTTCCGAAACCGAACTAGTTCGCCTCCTTTCGCGGCGGGTAGTACCCGCAAGATGATGGTTGGCTCCCGACTCCCGACTGGTCGCATTGGGGGAATATTTTCCTCTGATTGACTCGCGCCATCCTGGTGGACCGACCAAAGCGTACTCTTTGCTAGTCATGAGAATCTTACACCCACACCTTCGCTCACCGTACGCTCCCATCGTTTCTTTCATCTATTGGGTACGGGAATATGCCGTACCGTTGTATATTCATCCGAACAAGTACTTCGGTTTCGAAAAAAATACATCATCTAAATTGCATACCACACCGACGAAAACGCGCGCACGTGAGAAGCTTCATGAAGTTTTTCCTTTTGCTTAAACTAAAGGTACCAACGGAGCATCACGAGCCAAGCCCATACGGATAGGCAAACCCAAACACTTTATATTGCTCCCGGGTATATCGCCAGTGTCTGGCATGTTAACCCGCATTAAACGTCATCATCTTCGTACATCGTCCCGTTCCTGTGGTACCGTTTTCGATTCTTACTTTGTAGTGCCTTAAATCGACTACGAGCCAATGAATCTGTAGCTGTTTGGAAACACCATCTTGGCCGCCAGCACTATTGCTGTTCCGCAGATAATATCGTTACCGATGATGCATTATTTATTGCACATGTTTGCCGACACAGTTTTCCAACGAGCTAAAGGATTCGATACACCCGGTGCCTAAATCTTAAACTTTCAACCCGCTGCTACCTGCGTTCACACTTCCCCCAGTGCAAACGGCTCACGGCTTGCTCACAGATGTTTTTCCTCCCGCACGTATCCTGTACTATCACGATAGGGTTCCGATTCGCAAGCAAGGAATGGGTCATGAAAATTCATGACTAATTATATAACCTCGAGGAGAAGAAAGGAGATAACTTTACTTTCAATGTTTGACGAAGCGAATCACTCCAGGCGACAATAAAAAAGGTTGAGATGCTCGTGCGTGAAAAGAAATGCTAGTTTTCCTCCATGCTGCTTCCCTGTTGTTTCTTCCTACTCCAGCAACACAGGAAAGAAACTAGTTTGACGCACAAGTTATGAAGTTATGTGTATGTCTACATCGATTTCAAAGAGAACGATTCATTCATGCACAACGCATAGCGTCTAGCAACTGAACCAACAGTCGTATCGGTATAAAGAGGCTCGGCCAGATTGTTGTCGTCGGTAAACAAAAAAAAACACCAGAAAACTACTGAACATTCAATGTGCGGTCGCTACTGCTTGATATGACGTTCCCAGCCACCAGAAGGGTAAGCGAGTGTTTCGGGAAGTAATAGATTTCTTTCGGTTAAGCTTGAAATAAAATAGCGACACAAATGGCTAGTAAACTTTTAATTTCAAATTCGTGTATTAACGTAAATGTACCATTCTAATAACCCGCGGAAAGTCCTTACAATGCAATGGTGATGTCCTTTCCGGGGATGAAGTTACATCGTCCGCGTCAATCGTGCCAAAGTATTAGTGTTTGGTTTTCGAACTGAGTACCCCTGCTTTCCATCAAGCGCATTACCTTGCGTACGCAAACAGTATCAGTTCTTATTGCTACATCTATTGTGAATCATAGTTGCATAATACATCACCATGCCGCCAGTTCTATAAGCTAACTCAACGGAAATTATGTGTTTATTCACTTTGTAAAGCGTACACTTTTCCTAACCTTAAACGTTGCTTTCCACTTGCTCGCCTACTATACTATCGGGGAAAATGTACATGTTTGCATTGCCAATCATCGTAGCAATCGGGGTTTTCTTCATGGTAGGTTATTCATTTTCCGTGCCGCTAAATTGTGCTATAACCACCAGTGTAGTCTACTGTAACTGTTTCCTTTACCCAGAACTTTCATCGCATCGTCCGTCGTTCACAGCTGCACAGCCTGGTACGATATAGATAGGGGCCCGTGTTGGCCCTACTTCCTATGGCTCACAATACGTTTCGCACGATTCTGTATTTGGTTTATTCTGGGTGCTTCACACTAACGTCTCTTTTCCAAATACTAACTACCGGCAGGACAAAACCTAAAAGATACCACCCACGGATAGTTGTCTTTAGGTACCTGATGTTTCGGCTTGAGCTACAGTAGACAATAAAAAAATATGTTTCATACATCTGGCAGGACACACCTTTACCATTTAACAATTGCCACCTTGCTGTCGTTAAATATTTGTTTGCGAATGTTAACGATAGACAAACCGAAGGTTAGCGCAGACGAGCCGAAGGTTATTAAATAAAGATAAATTAATTCAACGCGTATTCAACAGCTTTTCCTTAAACAGGAAATTTGTCTCACTTACTCAAAGAAACTCACTGCGCACGTAAGACAAAACAATATTACGTTTGATCCTGCTCCTGGTGCGTTCCATCTGTTCCTGTCTGTTCCTAGCAGAGCATGCGTTTGGTAGCGATTTATTGAAATTTAATCCCATTGATCGATGTAATTAATCACTCTTGCTGATTAGTTGCATTCCGTCGCGCATTCTCTTGCCTTCTCGCATTTTTCTAGTAGCAAGTAGCGTTGCTGCAGATCTGCCAAAGGTTTGCTCTTGTAGAGAAAATTCGTTGAAGTTATTAAATCGAAAGTCCAAACACTGACACGATGCAGTACATCGTTTTGTTTTCCCAGCGCACTGTACAAGAGCCGTCGGTTTCGTTATTCCAGTAGCAGGAACTCGCCGTATGTAAACCCGCACCATTTTTCTGCATTATCATGCACGTTACTAATGAAAAACGAATGTTGAAAGGTAAGGTAAAAAATATATGTTAAATCCGTGCTAAAAAACATTTGATCCAACAAAAAAACACTGCCACATTGCACATAAAAGATAGCAAAATCATAAAAAACGTTTCGAAACGTGTCTCACCATACCGAGCGTCGATGTACTAATGGTGATGGTACGGAAATTAAAACCCTGCTGCGTGCAGCACGCAATGATACCGCGCGTGTCAAGTTCTCCATAAAATTTCTGAAATATTACCTCTTATACGCCAACCATTTAACTACGCACTAGAAAACCACGATTAGTCGCTATTTCTTCAACCGGTGTCCCCAAAACAAACCATTCTATTCGTCAGTTGAATATGATGCACTGAATTTTCACACCCAGAACTATTTTCGTATCGTACATAGACTTTCGATTGAATTGAACTGGCGGGCGAGACGAATTTGGGTGATATGTTTTGTCAATACAAAAATCCCATCCAGCCATGCGATATACACCTTTCTTACAATTCTACCCGGCAAGATCTAAACCGATACAAGCAAACAAACAAACGACAGAACAATCGTCTAGATTGTACTAAAAAAAACTGCAAACGTACAAGCGCATATGCCATTTGACGCACTTTCTCCGCAAAAAAACAATACTATCGTTTTAGAACTAAGGTTTGGCGTGGTTTCGGCAACCTTCCCGGGTCCAGGGACACATGTTTCTTCTTAAAACAGGCTACCAATTCATAGTCGCTCCATGGAAAAACCAGCATTACCAGCGTATATAAAACCAAAGGATCCCGAAGCAGTTCAAACACATCGGTTATCAACAGCAACTCATTTCAACGGACAAACGACGAAATGAAGCAGCACTTCCTTACTACTCTCCTGCTTGCGGTGTGCTTGCTCACCAGTCCAACGCTTGCACAAATTGGAATCGGAGTTGGAGGCATAGGTGTCACTGTTCTCGGCTCATCTTCGCTCATCGGTATTACCTCGGCCACAACGGCTGCTGCAGTAGTGACCACTACCACTGCGGCACCCACGACTACTACCGCGGCACCAACGACTACTGCCGCGCCAGCTGCAACCACTACCGCTGCCGGAGCCGCCACAACTTCCGCCACGGGAAATACGGTCGTATTTAACATCAATGGAAGTAAGTAAACCCAAAGTGAGGGAGTTTCTAGGTTCTTGTAGGAGTTTGGATTAAGGGTTGTAATAATTGCAACAATTCTTCCCAGGCGTGGTAACCGTCGCTTCGTCCGATCAAGCTACGATCGCCGCAATTGTTGCAGCTCTGTCTGCAACGACCACCGTCGCTGCTACCACGACCACCGCTGCTGCCACAACGACCACCGCTGCTGCAACTACGACGACCGCTGCTGCTACGACTGCTGCTACCACCACCACAACTGCTGCTACTACGACCACGGCTGCAACTACTGCGGCCACCACTACCGCGGCCACTACTGCAGCGGCCACAACTGCAGCAACTACTACCACCGCTGCTACCACGACAACAACGGCCGCTTCATCCATTACGATTACGATCAACTACAACGGGCAAACCCTAACCATCAGCTCAAGCGATCCTAACCTGCTGTCGGTCATTACTCAAATTCTCAACAGTCTGTCTTCCACGACGACCACTGTCGCTGCTACTACCACTACTACCGCTGCGGCTAGCACCACTACCGCCTCGTCCACCAATGTTGGAGGCTGCCGGCGTGGCCATGGAAGCCACGAGCACTTCGGACGTGGAATCGGAATCGGTTTCGGCGCAGGCATCGGCCTTCGGGGAGCCGGTGGATTTGGAGTTGGCCTTGGTGCCGGAATCCGTGGTCCTGGAATTATCCGTCCTGTCATTGGCTCAGCGATCAACGCAGCCGGCAATATCGTTGGATCTGCCGTAAATGCAGCGGGCAATATTGCAGGATCCGGCCTGAACCTTGTCTCCGGTGTTCTCGGTGGTGCGGCCAACGTAGCCGGCGGTCTCCTGGGAGGAATTGGCTCCGCGATTGGTGGTGTCGGAGCTGGATTGAGGACAGCTGCCAGTGGCGCTGTTAACGGCGGAATTGGCCTCCGTCCCGGTTTCTCATCTGGCCCGATTGCCGTGAACCCTGGAGTCCGCGTTGGTGGCAACATTGGATTAAATGCAGGACTCGCATCTCGAGGATCACTCGGTGGCGGAATCCAAGCCGGTGTCGGTGCTCGTTTCGGTCTTATCGGTTAAGCACTAAACTGTTTCCCCTGCTCTTTGTCCCCTTCCCCTTATTGCCCGCACAAAGGCCGTGATAGAGATTTTTTGTGTATAAAAGATAGCTCCTTCATACTTCAGCAATAAACAAAAGAATCCATGGCGAAACGAGCAGTGTTTTCTGAGATCGCATGCGAAACTTACCAATATATTTGTATGGCTTCTGTAGCTTTGTTAGCACACTCAAGCAGCTCTCCACTACCGATCCGGTCCAGTTGTTAACTTTGTCGTGCTGGTAAGCATTACCACCGATCGTTGTCTCGATGGCTTCCTTTATAATTTTGCTCACGTCGTCCACAACGAACTGATGCTGGTGAAGGATTAACATTGTACATTAGTAAATTTGTGAGAGAAAGAAAAAACAAACAATGTGATACGCGCGCACTGGTTCCATCCGCTAACTGTTGGGAACTGATCGGAACCGGTGAGGGAACGAGATAATCGTGCGTGGATAAAGTTTGCATTTTGCAAAAGGAATTGTTTCCATTCCAAATTTCCCCATCCTCACTTTCTCCCACGGGTTACCATATCGCTACATCCTTCCAGGAAGGAATATCGTAGCGTACTACCAACGCGTCAAACACGAATTACTTCGCGCCAAAGTTTGATCAATGCTTGCTTGTGACTACAATACATCCCTCCACACAATACGCTACTGCTGCGTGTTGCGAACGAGGTCACAAGCAAAACATCGGGAATTTCTCACATTAAGTTCGCACGTTTGTTTGCTTACAATTCCTCCGACAACATTGCCCACCCGTTCCTAAGGATGCCTACTTCCGCTCACAGGCGACTACGAATAAGCCATCATCCTTACGCTGTGCTTGAATGCATTGCATGACCAACTGCGATCAATCGTGAAGGATGGCATCATCGCACCTTCGTGGGAGGGTGTTGGTGACGCATTCTTCCGATTCACGTTCATCTAAAGCCTAATAGAGTGCCATTTGTAAAGCGTGTTAGATGAAGACATTTCGACGCTCATGCATAAATGTAATTTAAGGAAAATGAGGAACATTCACAAATTTGATTGAATTTCTATCGCACTAATAATGTACAGTTTTCCGGTTGTTTAGATAGCGGGAAAGAATTAACTTTTAGGCTTCCTGATTGATTGGGAAAATTTGTGCCATGGTAATTTGCGAATAGCAAGTAAATAACATCCAAACAACGAGTTGGCCAAATTTGGCTTCTATCCAGCCAGTGGTAAAGTATCGACCACCTTGTAGCAACAATGACGGAATACCTCAACGTCAGCTGGCCTCTATTAGCCGAATATGCTCACCGTCGCATTCTAATGCACTACAAACGAGGTCGTTTGGATTTTTGATAACCTTTTAACCGTTACTTACTTCTTCCTTGCCGTCCTCCATGCTGATTCTAAGAGCCGTGAAGTTTTAAGATACGATTTCACTGTTTCTTTCGAAAAATGCCGACGCCGCTTTAAAGCCTGCTATGTATTCGAAGCTAGAATGTTCCGCACGCTCACTGCTTTTTCGCCAACTGATCTTTTGTTTCGCTTCTGTCATTGCCCAGGTTTATGTCGCTTATTCCGTTTCTTCATTGTGATTGCTGGACATAGGCAAAAAATTGGGACATTTTCTCCTTTAATATTGCTGATCGAATATGTTGTATGCTTTTTAAGTAATGCTCTACTCATTAACTTTTTCTACCAAGCATCAAGCATCCAAATTTTCAACAATCAATTTTCATAACTCAATTGTGATAGAACTAAACTCATAAGTATAAACAATTATCATTGCTGGAAAGTATTTCAAGAAAAAATGAAAAAATAAAATACTGTAAACAAATAGGAAAACCCGCATAACCAACGCGTTAAAACTACCTCTCCTAAAACAACCGTAATAATTAATTCATTGATTCAACCATGGCTGGATTTAACCCCGTAGATATGGTGGAGGAGGATGCTGCCGATCTTCAGTTTCCGAAAGGTATTCAAGCAATAGAGAGTGTTTGCACGCATTTTCCTTTACAATGAATGCATGTATATCTTAACAGAATTTGAAAACGCCGAAACCCTCCTAATTAGTGAAGTGCACATGCTTTTGGAACATCGGAAGAACCAAAACGAGTCTTCGGAGGAGGAGCAAGAATTTTCAGAGGTTTTCCACAAAACGTACACCTACACGAACGAGTTTCGTAAATTCCGCAATAAGGAAACCATTGCCAGTGTGAGAAGGTAACACAAGTACAGAATACTTGGATTACGTTCACATTTTACACATTTATTCATTCTCTTCTCATAACCAGCTTGCTGATGCAGAAAAAACTCCATAAATTCGAACTCGCTGCACTGGGGAACCTCTGTCCAGCATCACCGGAAGAAGCCAAAGCGTTGATTCCTTCGCTCGAGGGCCGATTTGAGGATGACGAACTGCAACAGATACTGGATGACATTGGCACCAAGCGCAGTTTGCAATACTAAGTCCATATGCAGTTTTCTAATACGGTACGTTGTAACTGAATGCATCGGCCAGCCCGGTAACTGTAAAGTGAAAATAAAGCAAATGCACGTAATAAATACTCCACTGCACACTTTCCATAGCGTGGTGGTAGCTACTTACGGTGCAACCTGTGCTTCCCGTACGCTTCTTTGCTCAACAATTTTGCCAATTGCTGGTGGCATTTGCAGTACGTTCGTTCCAGTTCATCAACCTGGGAGTTTGCTATGAAATCTTCCAAAGCACTATTTTCCGTAATGTCTCCCCGAGCGTCCATTTCCGTAAACAGCACCGTGTTGTTCCACTCGTCTCGCAAAATGTACACCAAATTTAACAGCCGTATGATGCTGGACCTGACCGGTTCACTGTCGTCGTGTTGGAAGCAGTGATCAAATATTGTGCTGATGTACGATTGATGGACAGTAATCATTTCGTTCAGATTATCGGCCTGATCGAGCTTTTCGTCCAACTGTTCGCCAAACGATTGCAGAACGTGCGTCATTAGGTGCGAATGAATACACTGCACGGAAAATATCATCCAAAATTTCAGCATTGCCAATCGCTTCAGTATCAGATCGAGCATACCAAAACTCGCGTACGGTGGTCGTTTCTTTAACGACTCGGGAAAACGCAACCTGTTCAACGTACCCAGAGCCCATTTCACCTTCAGTAGAAACCGGAGTACGCTGTTGTAACTTGCCATGGTTTCATCGTTGATCATGTTGGTTAAATCATGACTTGGATTGTACAAAATTCGAATATCATCGATCGCTAATAGCACCGTGGTCGTTCGCTCGCTTTGGTATCCAGGGGCAGTATTAACTTCGACGGTAAACAGCGAAGTCATATCGTTAAACCTTGAAGCCAATATATCGTTCAGTTGAATGGTGAGAAGATAAGGATTAGCCCAACTTTCGCCTGCCTCGATACGTCGAAACAGATCGGTGTAAAAATAATCCATTAGATCGCTTGCCTCCAGTAGCAACACCTTGCGAATATTCTTTAGATGATTCATCACGAGAAACTCATCCTTATAGATGTACGTAACATAATGATTCGCAGCTTGTCGTTTTGTCTCCATAAGGTTTTTTATAGCATTGAACAGCACGTGCTCGAGTGGAAGCTGCAGCGTAGAGATCGAGTTGAGAATAGTGTAGAGTGTGTATGCGTTTGAGAGATTGCGATGGTTTGATATTTCTGCTACAGAAAACGATTGCGATGTATGCTGATCTCTTTCATCCACTAACTGGAGCGTGCTATTGAAGGCCAACAGCAGAAGATTGTCGTCACAGACTTCACCCAATTGTTGGCGAACATTATTCAACGTTGAATTTTCCGTTTTCTGTAATTCAAAAAGGCAATAAGAAATATGGATATCACATGTACCTTGTATATACGTACCTTCTCGATAATGGCTAAATTTGGCTTATTATCGTTGGGTTCTTCTTCTCTCGAGTTTAAATTTTCCGTTCGAAATCGTTCCAACTCTCCCACGATCGTTTCCAGGAAACTAACATAGATCAAATTTTCATCCGTTCCTTGTTCCTTGCGCATATCGCTAATCCTGTCCAATCCATTAAGTATGTTCAACGTATAACCTGCTTCCAACGAATGATGCAGTAAAAGCTTAATGATGGGATCGTTTTCAATCACTTCCGAAATGGCTGAACTAACGTAGAACGAACGTATTTTACATTTCGAAAATAACCTCGCCTGATAACCGGTCAGCAAACCGATGGGAACATTTTCTGCATACATTTTCTCCACCAAAAATTCCTCACGCCAATCGTCGAGCCTGCCCTCCGTCCACCAGGTATCGATCATGTTCATGTAACACTTCAACGCAGCAAGGAGCAGTGCGAACGCCATGTTTCCTTTTTCCAGATTTGCGCTTAGCTTCACGCTGCGGAAAAGTCCGGACAATAAATGAGCCACCGCAATGTGGGCCGGAAACTTCGTCCAATCAAGCACGGAAAACTTGTGAATGTCGTATAGCTTCTTCAGCACAAACAATTCCGGTTCTAGTTCGTGGAATAGTCTAATAATCGTGAACGTTTTACCAGGCTCCTGCTCGATAAGCTCCTTTTCCTTGTCTATCATCACTGATTCCATGTGTTCCAGAAAGTCCTTCACACCGGCCGCGTAGCATTCGAACGAGTGTGGCGCCGGAAGACTTCTGCTGGTGTGATGTTCGAGAACGCTTCGACAAAAGTTCCGCAAACGGTACGCGATAGTCATGTATTCGGTGAAGTTCAACAAGAACGTCTGTAGACCGTGTTCGGTTGTGCTGGAGAGAGACACATTGGTGTTTATCCAAATTTGATCGTCATCCAGGCGGAACAACTTGCAATCGACCGGGTTGGTGAACATCCACAATATTTCTCGCAACATGCAATACTCAGACACGGTCGACACGGGTTCCGTTTTGAGAAAACCGTGTGATACCTTCACGATCCGTTCGGTCCAGAAATCGCAGAACGATGCTCCGCGGTGTTCGCTATTCACATTCACCTTATATTGTGGATCAATCCACCAGATGGTTTGAACATTTTCTTGTAGCCACTCTGTTGAGTACTCATCGCTGAACGTTTCGTAAGCATTCTCTTGCCTGGGAGGTTCAATTTTGTTAAATACAACCATTTCGTTTGATTCAACGCTTTTTGTATCTAACTTGTTTCCAATTTCTATAGACTCAACTTCTACCTCCTTCTGCTCGATACCGATATAGTCACCGGAGGCGTCCTCTTCTAGATCACTCCAATCACTCAGCTCCGACCCTTGTTTGTCGTCACCCAAATCGAGCGAAAGATTGTCCTCCAACAGTTCGGCAATTAAATCGTTTCTCTCCTTGTCCTGCACACGTACTTCCGCAGGTTCTGCGGGTTCAAACAATTGGATAGGCTCACCCGTTCGCAGTCTTTCCTTCAGCGCACCAACCGGATTGTACGCCACGGTTAGGAGGAACAAAAGCACTGACCAATGTATATCATGCACATAGTGATCCACACACGCCGGATCGGCGATAAACTCTTCGTAGCATCGACGCAGTTGGCCGGCCTCTGTGGTAAAATTTGTAATTTCCATGTTTTCTACGATTGCCTCGATCTTTCTGCGTATTTCATGACTGTTCACCGACAGATAACGTTCACTGCGTATCGTACCAAGGGTAAAGTTGTAGCAAATACCAAAATTTTCCTCTGATTCCTAAAAGAAATATAGTTCCATGTACATTGATACATTTTCACAGTATGATTTTTTGTCAAAAAAGCACTCACTTCAAACCCGGTTAACGATTTGATCAACTCAGGAACATATTGAAGCACTAGCGCTTCTACTTCTGCTAGCATTGTAGACATTGTTTAAATCCGTTTTTCCAGCATCCACAAGCTAAACGAAAAATATAGTTCATCAATTTCTATTTTCCGAACTATCGCGTTCGTCTGTTTTTACTTTTGCACCGTTTGTTGTGATTATTGCTATTCGTCTCGCTGCTGTCAAAACTACCTTGTCAAACGAAAACTCGTTGGTGGAGGCAAACAAAATTCATACAAAAAACGTTGAAAGAAGAACACAATTTATTGTTCATTATTTAATTTTGTAAATGGATTTTCGGTTTAAATACTCATGTTCGTGCACGGTACAAAAAAGCCTAGTTGTAAACGCATTTCACGACACCGGATATCAGCTGCGTTTGAAAGAATTAACAAACAATGTTGTTGACCAGTCTTGGGATGAGGGAGATCCGGAATTGCTTTCCACGATCGTAAGTACCACTGCTTATCCTGGTTTACGTTCATCGTGATATTAATCGCGCTTACGTTTAGGCATTTTTCCTGGACGACATTAGTAAAAATGATACCGGCAGCAGTGGAAGCAAAATAACTTTACACAGCAACGAAAGTGATCTTGCAATATTGAATAGCATAAGCAAAGGATTCGCTACGGCAAACGTTTGTATATGCGAGGAAATAACCAAAAAGCTATCGACGGTAGTTGATGCTGGGCTAGCCGAATTAAACGCGGAACCTGTGAACGAAGCAAGCTTGCTTGAAAAAGTGAAACTTTTAAAACCCTTCGTCCAAATGTATTCTAACGATGTTGCGATGGTTAATTTTCTCACACGATCATGGAAAAAGGCGATCTGTTGTGATTTTCGCATATTAAGCGGCGAATTAGCACATGTTTACCCACAGTTTCTGTACTCACTCGTAGATGCCTTGACAAACAATCTAGCCAACGAACCGAATTCTAATTTGCAATCATCAACCGTGTTCAAATTTCTTTCCCGATGCCTTCGAATAGGCGATTCCTTCTACGCCATACTGTCCTATATAGCAACGCAGGATCGAGCGCGGGCTCAGCCATGGGTTAGCCTGTTGGTTCGAACGGCCAAGAAAGACCTCTCCAGTAAGGAATTTATAGCGCTTTTTCCATTAAATGTAAGACCCTATGCAATTGTAATGAACGAAATCATTAATCCCGATGATCCAGACGTAGAATTTCTCTTAAAACAATTGCAAAAAGAACATCCGCTAGATTATAAGATACTTGTAATGATCTCTCCCGTCTTTTGCTGTCTTAACAACAAATAACTCGAATCGTTACCAATAAAAAATTATACGGTTCTGATTGAAGTGCCTTCATTGTCGAAGCTGTATGTATTGCGCGTTTTCACTTTCGTCCCCCTGCCAAACTGGTTCATCCGCACATCTGTCCGCTCGTTCGCGTTTGACAGCAACTGCCAAGGATAGAGAAATACTCACAACATCACACGGAGACGGGAGGTGCAAGTTCGTGCGACGACGCTGCATTCGATCGGAAAGAAGTATTTGCCAAAGATGAAACAGTAACAGTGCAACGTAAAAACAGTAACTTTTAATTTCGACGCTATTGTGTGACCTGCAATTGTGCCTATTGTTCCGCCAAAGTGACCCATACCTGATTGTTCCGCCGAGAAGGCTCCTCAAGTGGCTCGACCTGTGCTTGAACTCAAGTCCTACGCAAACGATTATCATTGTCCGGGAGAAATCAGCATTTTCATCCAACGAAGGTGAGCTTGAATATTTGCAAAATATCCGGATAGGATAAAGGGTATATCACAAACGGTCTATCGTTCGTCGCATGCAATGAAGTGAGTGTATATCATCATCCTGCGTACTTTTTATCGCTGACGTAGAGCAAGAGAGCATCTGCTAGGTAGATTCAGACAGATAGCTACAGTCTTCACAGGCCGCACTGTCCGGCACATGTAAGCCTGCCGAAGAACACGGTCAAAGCGGACGGTGCGATTACGAGTGTTTGTATTCCTCGCATTTATCTCCCACATTTGCATTACACCCACCCACCGAGCCACCTACGCGCAGCCCACTGCGGAACGGGTTTTGCGTCGGGCTTTATCGGTCAATGTAAACAAAAAGTCCAGTTATGATTGCATCCCCCGTTTCATCTCGTATCTGGAGCTTACACGCTTTGAAAGCTGATTACTGATTTCACGCATGCAACAACGTCGCCTACTTTTCTCGCCATGCCAGGTAGTCATGGGGAAAGACTGAGCACACCCACACCCCCGCCCGGTGCGAAGTGTTTGGTTCCGCTGGAGAAGCAAGGCAGCGGCTTATCGGGGCAGCCAGCCGCCGGTGGAGCAGTTGTGGTAAGCGATGCCCCAGTCAACGGCCAATCAGCAGCAGCTACCGATCGATGCTGCCGTAGGTATGGCGAACGATTCTAGGCAAGCAGCATCACTGGTGGCCAGCTCCATCGGTCACGGTACCAGTGTTGCTCCGCGCTCCAGACCGAAACCAACGCAGCAAACGACGAGCACTCCATCGATCGGACTGACGTTGGCAGCAATTCCGCTGAATCCTTCGCCGAAAAACGTCATTTCACCCATTCCGGCTGCTGTGGTAGAATGTGACAAGTTTGTGGCCAACTTCGACGACAAATTCCTCGGTGCCTCGATACTACGACACAGTCCCATTACGGGGGAAGGAGATTCAAATAGTTTTAGGTAAGCAAAATTTACTCAATGTCATTATCGCAAAAGCATCGTAATGAATGCGCTTCATATTTATCCAGATTCGGTGTACCATCGACGGCAGTATCGCCTGCTACACTGCTATCTCCATTCGAGCAGGATCCGATGTCCACCTCCACCACGATGGTGTCCATTCGACCGCGGCCCACAGTGCTAACGCACTCGCAGCAGCACATTCTAAGCAATTCAAACAGTGAAAAATCACTCGTCTCACCCCTGTCCGGATCGTCAACCTGGAACCCGTTTGGGGACCCGTCGCCTTTTAGCCCTATTTCAACACTCACAGAGGATCAGCTGTTCGGAGCGGAGTTTGATAAGTTGCGGCTTGAGGGTAGCCAAACCTCGATCGTGACCTCGCCGGAGGAAATGAAATCGGACCGTTGTGTCTCGTACTGGGGCTCCCAACGGAGCTCACTGTCGCAGGCACTGTCCACGGGCATGATTGCAACCAACGGCGGTGGTACGTCCGGAAAGGATTTCCTGACGCTCGAGGAAGACCCGTTCGGTTCCGCACCATTCACTCTGCCAAAGCGCTTTAAGCAAAAAAGTAGTTCCTCAAAGCTGGCATCTAAAATCAGTGATCGATGGCGGCATGCCGTAGGTGGCAGCGGTAGCCAGGGTGCCGGCAAGGAGAGCTTAATAGAAAACACGCCGACAGAACCGTGCAGCAACGGTCTGGATGTGGGTACTAGCGGCCAGCATAAAGAAAGCGTGATGGACAAATCAACCCACGGACCAAAGAATTTGAAATTGGACGATCTGATCAGCAGCGGAGAGAAAGGGTCACCCAGTTTCATCAAACTCCCGCTGGATGATCGAAACAAGTACGAGAAACTCAACTCCAACGACATCACATCAGACGACAGTGATTCAGAGTTTTATCCCGAGTCAATCGTGTCGCTCGGCACTGCCGGTGTCGGTAGTATGGCTGGCGGTGGTGGCATCGCTGGGAATAGTAGCGGTGGAAGTGCGAAAAAGCATAGCTTCAAACAGTTCGTAGAAAGTAACATTCCAGAGAAATTGCAGGCCGTGTATCATAAGGTAGATAAGAGTCAAATGAAGAACGTTCAGCTGGTGAAGAAGCTTCGAAACAAAGTGACCCATGGAAGCAAAGAATCTGCCACTGTAAATACCGGCACTGCGACTAAGGGGGCCGAACGACGCTCAGCGAAGAAGAATGGCACCCGAGGGGAGGAACCGAATGCTCCGGAAAATGGTAATGCCTCGGACGATGACTCGATTGGTTCGGCGTCGGATCTTCGAGCTAATGATGATTTTCCGGAAGGAGACGAAGCCAGTGCGAAGGTTCCTGCTCAAGGACCGTCACGCAGAAAGCCATTCAGTCGGGGAGTGTTTGGTGGTGAGGGAAGTGTCGATGATGGCATCAGCGAAAGCATCAAAACGTGCGGTTCAAGTGCCTACCACGCGGAGTGTGAAAGTGTGACCACCAACGAGGACAATACGAGCCGGATAGTGACACGTGTCCGCGTTAAAAAGCGAGAACATCTGGACTCCAAACATAGCGTTATCGACGAAGACGATTCCACCGAGGAGGATATGATTCAGGGCGAGAAACCGTTGCTACTCGACGACGAGCTCGACTATGAATCGCCTGTGGAAAACAATATGAGCGGAGAGGAGATCCTAATGGATCCGTTCACGCCAGAAGACGAAATTGTCAGCAAAAGGCACGAGTCGCGCGAGGACGACGAACCGGACGCAGAGTTGGATCCCTTCGCTATGGCTCCTTTTCGGAAGCCGTTTGTGCCAAAACGGAACGCTGCTATCAAATTTCTGCCCGAAGTACATCCCATCCCCGAGCACGGACCTACTACGGGAAGTGGAGGTGGTGGGGTGGAGTTGTTGTCCGGTGAATTTATCACGTCCACACCTATTAAACCAAGCGTTGCAACAACGTACGAACCTTCGCCTTCAATATGTACTGATCTTTTCGAACTAAACGTAGAACCACCACCGCCGTGCATCAAATCACCGAACGCTCGTCGTGACCTGTTCGGACTGGAGCCTTTCCCTATCACGCCTACCGTTTCGCCCGGATTGGTCGCACCAGCACCGACCGTACTGACCTCACCCACGATCCAACCAACGGTGTCCAGCACGGTGGCGCACACTTCACCTGCTCTAACGACGCCTCACGAGGCGTTAGTTTCGCGTGTAACACTGGAATCCGGTGGAGTTACATTGACACACATTATTCCTCACACAAGTCCAGCTTTAGCGACTTCCATTCCCATACTACCTGCACCGCCAGTTTCGGCAGCACAGTCAACAGCTTCGTTGGGCGCAACGGTTCCGAACCAGAGTGCACCGGCAAGTACGAATAACAAACCACATTATGGTAACCACCATCTTGGAACGGCAGGACAGCAGCTAATGTCAGCACGGCGAAACTATGTAAACTTCAGCCAAATTCCCCCGCATAGCGTTACCTCCATCTCACCGGACAATAACTACGTAAACTTTTGCCCGGACGGCGAGGACGACGACGACGTGCGAAATCTTAAGTCGGACGATTACGACGACAACAGCAGTGATACGGTTGTGAAAGTGTCCTCCAAGGGATTTTTGACCAAAAAGCAAAAGGTGAAGTATAATCATCTGCAGGAGAAAAGCAGCGCTAGTGGTGGGTATAGCCGGAACGAGGACCTAACATCCAGCACGACGCTCGGCCAGAAAGTGAAGGCAAACGTGAGCGGATACCGAAAGGCGGTACTGGAAAGTGGAGTGGCTGGCATTGGAAAGCACAAAAAGGAGGATTATCCATCCAAGCAGCCGAAGGGAAGCTCAAAATCGAGTTCTAAAGCAATGGGATTCAGCAACATGAGCTTCGAGGATTTCCCATCGGACGAACTAGCGGACGAGACGGTTGGTGCGGCAGATGGCACGCGCCTGACGACGGGAGCCGCCGGTGGGAAGCTGTTGAAGATGGCCCCGTTTGAGGTGATTCGCAACGAAAAGATGCTGCTAGAGGCGGAAAAAAAGTTTGGCTCACTGAAGCGTCGTAGCAACCCATTTTCCTGATTGTACGCCGAAGGATACAAAAAACGAAAGTGAAATTGTTGGATTGTTCGAGTTTGATCACCAACATTGCCGGTAGGCTCGATGCGGCCGTGATGTTTATTTATTCGCCCTTTACGTTGTGCTAGAACGCTTTCGGCTATCCTTGTCAGCAATCAATCCTTGAGTATTGATCAAAAATTCGACACGAACTAAAATGTACGCATGTGTACGCCATTCTTTAAAAGAAGACAAAGCATGCACTGAACCAAGAGACTGGAATGCTTCGTAATGATGAGTGAAAATTAGTACTTTCAAGTTAGCGATTACACACTGAAATGTGCACCGTTAGTAATCTCACGAGGATCGTGTTGAGGAAAGGAACGCAGGATCGATACGAACGGCATAGGTGGTACTATCGGCGGCGTACTGTCGCTCTCGATGTGTATGTTACAAAGATTTTATTTAGCGATAATACCAAAACGTAGCTTACTAGGGTTTATGGTACAGGTATTGAGGCGCGCGCTTGCACGTTTGTTTGTATTATTTTGTTTTACTTTAGTAAGCTATTTATTACCTTTTCAAATTCAACCGAGTCAACCGCATCCCCAAACCCAAGGGGAAGGCCGTAGCATGATAGTGATTTTAACGCAGCTAGTAGAACTCGGAGCTATCTAAGTTCAGTATTATCAGCACTATGGTAATACGCAATGTGTATACCTCTGCATCTTTTCCTCCTTATGTCCCTTCCCCACCAAGCAATTGCTCTTCTGTTGCGCAATAGAAAGCAAGCCAAATGTTTGCTTCCAATAAAAAACACACGCACGAGTGTGTACAACAAAAAAATCATTGCCCTTTAGGGAGAGATCATATTAGAATCTAGAAACCTATCCTTGCCTCAAACGCTAATCCACCTCTTACACAACACCCCTGTGTACACAGAAAGCAACTGGATATATTCGATACATGCAATCCCTGTACGATCCGTATACAGTATATAATATATATTTATATAAACTAATGATCATGTGTTTCGTCTGTTAAACCTCTATTAAGGAAGGGAAGCAAATTTTCGTAATCTAATGATTTTATTTTTATTTGAACGTTTGTTTCAAGTTACGATATTTTGGCGCTTAAAGCAGCAAGCTTTGCCTTAGCTTGCGCACGGTCATATACACCGTTTGGTACAGCTGTTCGTCCTGATCACATTCGATTTCGTGTGTCTGCAGATTGATCACGATGCGCTTTCCCCGCACAGTCAACGTCAATCGATCCGAATCAATAAACTTCTCCATCGACTGTTCGCCAAACAGCTCCTGCAGCGTTTCAATCAGACAGTCCTGGTAGTGTTTCTCGTCCACCTTGGACATACGCGTACCGATGACGCTGCTGCCCGCGATGTCACACTGCAGCAGACAAGCCATCACCATATCTGCGTACATATCATTCACCGGTGTCGCTTGCCATTCAAGCGTAACGATTTTGCCGTCCGCCATCAGGTCAATGCAATCGCACACCCGCAAACGGGCCGTTGCCGTGCTTCCCTCGGGTACGGAGACTTCTACAACCGAACCGGGACCACCGGCACGTTCCAGCAGTAGCTTTAACACAACCGGCGAACCCGGCCAATGGATGCTTTGCTTTTGCGTAACGATCGACATGCTCATGTCGGTGTACTTGGAGAGATCGGTCGGTGCCAGTAGGTGGTACTTGAATTCACGCTTCACCAAAACACCACTCAACCGTTGGCAATCGACCGGCTCACCGACCGCCAATGATCCCATTACTTTCGCCGTTTTCTCGCCCCGGAAATACAGCTCCACGGGTTGTGTGTTACGGGGATTGTGGAACGTTATCTGTACCTTCGGGTTGGCTTCGTACTCGCGCATCAGTGCGGATTTTAGACGACTCATTTCGTTTTGCTCACCGTGCACCAGCACGACGTGCGTTGGTTGCAATAGCCGTATGAACTCACTCGTTTGCTGGTAATCTGTGTGCGCGGAGAAAGAAATGTAGTCTACGGACATGTTCAGTGGCAGCTTCTGTCCATTCATGCTGGTGATTTCTTCCGGTTCGAACAAAATCGTTTTCGCAAGCGTACCCTCGACACAGTAACCCGCAATGATGACGCCATTCTTCGGATCCGTACACCACGTTTCGAACAGCTCGCGCGAGAGACCGCTTTGCATCATACCGGGCGATGCCATTACGACGCATGGACCGACATCGTCGAAGTGATCGATGCCCTTTAGGTTCGAAATAAACCGGAACACGAATGGATTGTTGATGGCTATCTGTCGACGAATTTTATCGTTCATCGCGTTGATGTACGTTTGATACACGGCCATACATTTTTTTGCCAGTGACGATGCGTAGTAAATTGGAATCTCCTGCAGATCGGGGTTCTGGCTCCAATATTCATCTAAAATCAGCAACAGTTCCTGCGCCCGACCCAATGCAAACACCGGAATCAGACAACGACCACCTTGCGTGACAATCTTTTGCACCAGCGATGTGAATCGATTCTCGCGATCCTCTCGTTTCTCGTGAATGTGCGTCCCGTACGTCGATTCCGTGATGAGAACGTCAGGGCGCATGGCGGGAATTTCTGCCGCCATCAGATGCCGGTCCTCTTGCCGCGAAAAGTCACCCGTGTAAAGCACCCGAATGCCGGCGATTTCGATCATGAACATTGCTGCACCCAGCACGTGGCCTGCGTTGTACGCCCAGAACCGAACGCCAAGGATGTCACGTTCCTCGTGAAAATTGATCGTTTCAATTTTCTCCATGCTCGCCTCCAGATCCGCTTCGGTGTACAGCATCTGATCGGTGGAAATATTGCTAACTTTGATGTAATCAGACAACATCCACCGGTAGATAGCTTTCGTTGCGTGGGTCATAAAGCACCGTCCTTTGAATGAAGTCTTCTGCAGGAACCACGGTAACGCGCCGCAATGGTCCAGATGAAAGTGGGAAATAAACAGCAGATCGATTTGGTCCGCATCGATGAGATCCACGAATGGTAACGCGTCCATCCCGGATAACCCCGGATGAATACCGCAATCCAGCATGATCTTTTTCCCTTTGAACTCCAGCATGATGCACGACCTTCCGACTTCCTGACCCGCACCAAGCGGTCGTATGACCATCAGGTCGCTTTCCTCCTTCAGCAAACGTGCTCCACTTCCTCCGTTTGATGTTCGCTTTTGAGCCATGTTTAATGTAACTTCCTTTCGGCTTTATAATATTTAGTTTAATAGAATTGTTTGCTTTTTGACTGCTGTTAAAAGCTGAGAAGAAAATGGGTTGTTGATAGTTTGTTTTGGCGTTGTTTTTTCTCTACTCCCTACCGGTTTGTCAAACGGACGTCAAGGAGCTGCTGTCAGACGAATTATTTGTAGTAAACACGTGTGTCGCGATTTGTTTTGGTGTTTTGCTGGTCGATTTCGAAACTCTACGCATTTTCTGAAATAAATTAACAAAACAAACGGGCGTAAGGCGTTTACGGAAATGCCTCGACCTAGCGCAAAATGGTGCGATCTATCCCCACCGCTGAGTGCTCCGGTACTTGAAGTAATCGAAGAGCTTGGTTTTGAGAAGATGACACCGGTTCAGGTAAGATGCCGTGGCGTTATCGGTGTTCAACGGTAAACGAAATATCATATTTGCAGGCTGCTACAATACCACTACTGATGTCTTACAAAGATGTGGCAGCGGAGGCTGTGACGGGGTCCGGAAAAACGCTAGCATTTCTCGTCCCTCTTCTGGAATTACTTCTCAAGCGAACGCGAACTGAACCTTGGAAGAAACATGAAATTGGTGCTATCATCGTTTCGCCCACTCGTGAATTGGCGACGCAGATCTTCGACGTGCTAGCCGAATTTCTAAGCCACAAACAACTGAGTTGCTTTCGACAGAAAATGCTCATCGGAGGAAATGCTGTGGAAGACGATGTCATATCGATCTTGAAGGAGGGTGCAAACATTCTCGTGGCCACCCCGGGTCGGTTGGAGGATCTTTTCGAGCGCAAAGGAGATCTAAATCTGGCGGCTAAGGTGAAAAGCTTAGAGCTCCTGGTGCTAGACGAAGCCGATCGTTTACTAGACATGGGCTTCGAAGCTACAATCAACACGATTCTAGTGTACCTTCCACGGCAACGGCGTACGGGGTTATTTTCTGCAACACAAACTAAAGAGGTGAGGGATTTAATGCGTGCCGGATTGCGAAATCCGGTACTGGTAAGCGTACGGGAAAAGGCAACGACCAGCACACCGAAGCTATTACAAAATTACTATCTTATCGTTGAGCCAGAGCAGAAGCTAGTTGCTTTGCTGGAATTTATACGCACGAAAAATATTAAGAAGGCCATGCTGTTCTTTCCCACTTGTGCATGCGTGGAATATTGGTCTGTTGCCATGGCAGCCCTAGTTCAGTCGACGCAAGTACTGGCATTACATGGGAAAATGAAATCCCAACGTTTTCGAATACTAAAATCATTTCGCGATGCCGACAGTGCAATTTTACTTTGCACAGATGTTCTTGCGCGGGGTGTGGATATTCCTGAAGTTGACTGGGTACTCCAGTGGGACCCACCGTCAAACGCTGCTGCTTTTGTACACCGGGTAGGTCGAACAGCACGCCAAGGAACGGAAGGCAATGCGCTCATTATGCTGCAGCCTACCGAGGATGCATACGTCGAGTTTCTCACGCGCAACCAAAAGGTTTCGCTGAAGGAAATAGAGCTAGAAGTTCCTGGGCAGCGATTAACCGAGGCACTACGAAAGTTGCACCAATTGCAGAAAAAGGATCGTGCTATTTTCGACAAGGCCAATAAGGCGTTTGTTTCGCACGTGCAAGCGTACAGCAAACACGAATGTAATCTTATCCTTCGGCTTAAAGATCTAGATCTAGGCAAGGTAGCGACAAGCTATGGACTGCTGCAACTTCCTCGCATGCCGGAAATAAAGCCTCATTTCAAGGAATCATTCCGAGGTCCCGAGGAAGCGGTCGACGTTTTCAAACTAGTGTACAAGGATAAGCAGAAACAGGCATCGTTCCAGGAGAAACTGAAAACGTACGCTGAGACAGGCGAATGGAAAGGCAAGAAAAAACTTATCCGAAAAAAATCGATACCATGGGAGTTGGCAAACAAGGCTCGAGAGGAAAGAAAGGAATGTCGTAAAAAGCGAAGGGAAAAGAAGGCAGTGCGAAAGGCAGCGGCTGAAGCTGGCGAAGCGGTGCCAGTGAAGAGGAAGCGAACTAAATATTCCCAGGAAGACCTAGAAGAACTGGCGAACGATATCCGGTTGTTGAAAAAGGTGAAACAGAAAAAAATTACCGAAGAGGAGTACGATGATAAGATGGGAATTAAAGATGATGATTTACTCGACTCGGAATAAATCGATACGCGGGAGCATTTACACTAAATAAAGTTGTTTCTATTCAATGAAATCTTCACTATTCTTCATAACACGGTATGACTTAAAATGATTACACTGTCCGTGCGCTTAACATTAAGAAGAGGCAGGTTGTAAGTCTAGTACACGGCCCTCGAGCACGTGTAACCGACTGTTTGTGGCATTGGTGAAGCCTTCGCGAGTGCTGAATACGATGAAACCGTATCCACGACTGATTCCGGTTGTCTTGTCATAGATAACGTTGGTCGAATGAACATGCCCGTACTTCGAGAAGTACGATTTTAATTCCTTTGTGCTGACCGTCCACGGCAGATTGCCAACGAACAGTTTCTGCACTCCTCGGGCGATGGTGCTTGCGGCAGCAGCGGTGGTGGAAGACATGGTGGCTGTGGCTGTAGTTAACGTTCGAACTATCCTATCGTTTTTCGCACTATTTCGAGCAAGTGGATGGTGTGATTTCCCATCAACTCTTGCGGATCGATACCAAGATCTTCGCTTAGGTTGTCCAAGCTAATCACAGAACACACCAGATCCCACTTCTTCAGCAAATTTTCTATGCACCAGTCGGCACTCCGTTCCTGGTAGGTGCAGATGAACTTTGCTCCCGGATTTGCCTCGAGTATGAATGAAACCGTCACCAGGATGTCCTCAAATACCGATGGATCGTAGAACACGTCCGACCCGAGGATAAAATCCAGCGGCCCAAGCTGCAACACCTGATCTAAGAACAGCCCCCACGTTAGACCGATAACCTCAATGTCCTTTCCTGGCCCCGGGATGAGGTTGTTCAGTCGGCAACAGCGTTGGATGTGTTCCAAGGTTTTCGGTAGTGTACTGCAATCACTGAGCGTTACGTGAGCCCCACACTTGGCCGCTAGAAGCCCGGGTAAGGCCGTGCCGGCTCCAATCTCGAGTATCCGTTTGTTGATGAGCGAATGCCTTCGTTCCCACAAAAACCAAGCCAATACCGGAGCTGAAGGCCAGGTGTAGAAGGAATATCCTGGCAGAGGAAGCTGTGGAAAGAAAAACTCGAATACAATTCCGCTTCGCGTTTGGAGCGTGTGTGCGCAGGGGGGAATTGGTAGCGATTTGACACTTGGCCAAGCGTCAGCCAAACACCAAACAAAATCAAACGAATACAAAAAAACGTGACGCGTTGAATTAACACAACTTGTTCTCTTACCTCCGGTATGAGTATTTCAAGCTTTTCCCCAACGTGAGAAGTGCCGTTTCGGGATTTGGTCCCAAAAACAAACCGTTTTATTTGTTCGCCATCGTTTTCCATTTGTTGGAATTTGGTCATTTTTCTCCAAACTGGTTTTGTTTTGTCAACTTCTTTGGCTCTACTGTGGTTAGTTCTATGGTCATTAGCATGTATTATCTAAAATTGGAGAAATGTTGTTCATTTAAGAAATTTGATTATGTTGTGCCATTTTAATAATTTTAAAGAGGCACCATAGCTTTGTGAGAGTTCTTGATAATTATTTCATGAATTATCCAAAGGTTTAAAATTGAATTTCCAATTCAATCTTACATTCTGGCATCACTGCGGCCACCCGGTTGTATACAAAATAGGTTCTGAATGTTTACATTGGCACTGGTGAGCTCGAGTTGAAAAACTACCAAAACAAATCGCATACAATCGCTCGAGCTCAAGCGCACTTGAAATATTGTGTAGATGTTGTATATCCTCAAATCTCGCTTCAGTTCAATGTCAACCGAGGGCATAGCCAAAATGAGGATAAAGCCAAGGATAGATAAACAATAATAGAAAAACATCAAACACATTTTGCTGTCATTAGCGCGAGGCTTTTGTATGCATAAAAAGATCCTAAATTAGCGAGATTTCGTTAAAATGTGCGGTAATAAGTGAACACTAATATGAAAAGATATGCATAGTAGTGGCACAACATTGTAGACACACAATATAACTATAAGTAGTGTATAGAATGCGGTAGAAAGCCAAGTTTTTAGCTATCCCGTGGACTAGGACCCCATTACAATTAAGCCTAATTAATGTGATGTCCCAGGCGAAAATTGCGTGTCCAAGATGCGAATTAAAGGATTAACTCTTTCGGCTATTCTGGAGCAAGGGGCGACACGACGGCGTAAATCACCGCCGAAGGAAGAATGTCCCAAAAAACAGAAACGTGACTCTTGGCGGAAGGTAAACAATCCAACAAAAACTTGCTAATGAGCATGCATTATTGACAAAAAATACAAATGGATAAGTTAGCAAAAACCATTATATCATGCTTTTATCACGTACATTTCAGATTGCAACTGTCTTGAACAAGTGTGAAAACAAACGAACTGCCGATGAAATACGGCTTCTCGAGAGCCAACCGGAAGTAGTGAAACAAATCCTCGAACGACGCAAACGTAATGTCGAATACAAAGAACGTGTGCTAGAAACGGAAGATGATCCAGAAATTATCGAACGAAAGGCCCTGAAACTTGCACAAGCCATAGCGAAAGCGAATCATATGATCGTTTATACCGGTGCTGGTATAAGTACTTCTGCCAAAATACCGGACTACCGTGGCAGCCAAGGAATATGGACGCTGTTAGAGCAAGGAAAAGACATAGGAGAGTATGATCTTTCGCTAGCTGACCCCACCTTTACTCATATGGCCCTTTTCGAGCTCCATCGGAGGGGTATACTGAAACATGTGCTTTCACAGAACTGTGATGGTTTACATCTTCGTTCGGGATTGCCGCGATTCTCGCTTTCGGAAGTGCACGGTAACATGTACGTGGAAGTATGTAAGCAATGTAAACCGAACGCGGAGTATTGGCGACTCTTCGACACAACACAATTCACCGCGCGACACTATCACAAGACGAATCGCAGATGTCGACGCTGTGGCGGCCCACTGATCGACACGATCGTTCATTTTGGCGAGCGAGGCCAGCTGAAGTGGCCACTCAACTGGGCGGGAGTAACGCCACACACTGAGAAGACTGATCTGATCCTGTGCATTGGATCGAGCCTAAAGGTGCTGCGAAAGTACACGTGGTTATGGGCCACCGATCGACCTATGAAAAAGCGGCCAAAGATTTTCATCATCAACCTCCAGTGGACGCCGAAGGATAAGATATCGACGCTGAAAATAAACGGCAAGTGTGATCAGGTGATGACTTTGGTCATGAAGCATCTCAACATTGAAGTGCCGGTATATAACCGGTTAAAAGATCCAATATTTGCCCATGCAACGCTGCTACTGCCCGATGAACAGCACACAGCTTCGCAACCGATGCTGAAAAAAAGTGCGGTCACCAAAGAAGAATCGGCCGACGATACCCCAAACGATACAGAAAAAGAAATCAAAACAGAACCAAACGTTTTACCCAGCACCAGCGTGTCACCGCAGCAGATGTATTTCAACAATTTAGTACTCGCTCAACAACAACAACAACAACAACAGCAACAGTTGAACAGTAATTTCAACATCCTGCTAAACAGTGTCGGTCGTGCGGAAGGAAGCGGTTCTATTCGACCCTGCATCTTACCACCGTTGGTGCCCTGTACAGCTGGTGGAACTGACAGCATCAAACAGGAACCTAAAGAGGCTTCAACGTGTACAGAAGCGAAATCCGTGTCTTCTCC
>JXXB01003209.1:0-13587 GCA_000956275.1 Anopheles koliensis
TAGTTCCAGTTTATGCGAATCCTTTTTCTCTTGTACGCCTTCGGGTCACAAGGGTTTGGTTTTTATTTGCCCAACACGTTTTCTTGTTTTGGTCTGAGGTGTCCGTGGTTTTAACCATTGTTTTGCGGGTTTCGTGCCGGCGCTTGAACCCACAAAAGGATTTGGTCTCTCATTAAGGATTCTTTAGCACAAAAAAAAGTATGCTAGACGTGAGCGCTAGAGAAAGCGAATCGCCGGTAGGTCATGTAAACAAAGTGCTTGAGGAAAGGTTACTTTGGTTCGAGAATTGTTTTCGCTGCGAGTGTACCAGCGGACTAGCAATATTTGTTTCTCAGCTGCCCTAAAAGTTTACTTTATTCCAAGAAATTCTCCTAGTGGAATATTTTGTGTGTTTAGCGTAACAATTACACTTTGTTCGGACTTTAATAGTACCCAGAAACCATTCGCATTCTGGAACCGTAACTTCATCAGATAACTATTTTAATCCTCGTTTTACACACGCACCCACACACCATTTAGGTTGCCGGCAGGGTTGGTGTAATTAGGACTAGAATAAATTGGTCTCTTTAAGCCGCTAAATGGCCACTAGACTATGTTCGGGGTCTAGCTCAGCTTTTCGAATGAATGGTGCTAGGCTTTTTTTATTTATACCGTAAAACCAAATACCCAACATCTCTATGTGAGAATTTCATTAAGAACTATCCTTCTGCTAGATGCAAGGTTTGGGTTCTAATCAATATGTTTTTCATGGTTGGAACCTTTTTGTGTCCGCCGCTTGTGATAACTAATTTGGTGCAATATTTTGTTTTATTTTTAGAACAACATTTTTTTGTTCAATTTTGTAGAAACTGATTAATGGATAGCATTTTGCAACCGGGTGGGAGGAAGCCGGTTTTACAGAAAATATACAGTCACATTTAGGATTCTGCGGTTACAAACCCCCTGAACCACAGTGTATTTGCAGCTTTTTGTGCGGACGCTGTTGTAACGGAAATTAATGCGCGTGCAAAAGGGTTGTGGACGGGTGATGAAAAGTTTTCGAGTAAGTCAAAAGGTGTAATTCTCCGCTATTTAAATTAGTTCGGAAATGGGTGTTTTTAGCGTATCTCCAACAACGGTAGCGGTTTGGTTTCTTTTGCTAACCACGCACGCGTGTCGGGACGATTTTCGTTTCATTTTCAATTTTGGATCGTTTGAACGTTCCGGTGCTGTCGAATAGAAAAATACGACCAACCGGAGATCATTAATTTGTGGCGTTTGGTTCATCGGTCCTCTGCTATCCGTAGCTTAGCGCCGGAAATCGAACTGTTTTCTCTTCTCGCATCCGCCCATCATCGTCATTATCACTCTCACTATCACTCGGCCCAAAAATCATTCACTGCCCGCGGCAATACCGTTAGACTGCCTGGCACACAGCAATCAACCAAACTGATGGAAAAGAAAGCAACAAAGATACCATTTTTACTGTTTTGTGTATGTGCGAGAGATTTTTTACAAAAATATGTTAAATATTTTCGTTTTCATTTGTTTCAAAAACCAAAAGTGCTCCATCGTCTTCCCTTCATACCTCAAATACACGAATAAAAACGTGCCCTTGTTTTTAGTGAACATTTTAGTCGTAAAAAGCTTCCTTTTCACGTATGTTGTTGTCAGGCTGAAACGCGACTCTTACTGAATGCAAACAAATCCCTCCCTTCGTTTCGGTTGGTGTCAACTTCTCGTTCGAGCATGGTAAACGGTGAATATGAGCAGGAGAAACGATAAACAGGGGATAAACGCTTGCTCACAGCGTGTACCGAACTGAATTAAATGGGCAACTAAAATAAAACAATAAAAAACTGTGGCGCTTCCTAGACGGAAAATAAAAAAACGAACAAAATGAATCGCTGTTTGATAACAATGAAAGTTGTTTTAGTTTCACTTCACTCTCTACTGCTTTCATCCGTGCGTTCAGGCACTGCTAAAAAATGGGAAGTATAAACACAAACATAAATTAATAACAAAAATAAAATGTCATGAAAAAAAATCATTTCAAATGAATGAATTCGTACTCGGCACCAAATGGAGAAAAAATCAACGCAGTAAACATACTTTTTTTTGTATAAATCGCATTAGTTAGATTTATCTCTGGGAATATAGTTTGGGAACTATTTGATTTAAAAAAAGATCATGCAAATAATCGATGATGGCTGGAAATTTTTTTTCGATATTTACTCGAATGTGAATCACAAGTGAATCAAGCTCGGCTAGAGCAGCACGTTGCGATATTTTGGCACTATAAATGATTGTCCCATCTGAGGTTTTCTCGCCTACGGACGATAAAACATATCTGCTCGAGCACTGTGGGCAGTAAAAATCAAACGTCTTTGGCGACACTATCAAACCCTGTTGTATCTCCGAAAACGGTGTCGCTTGGAGGTTTTTACGATCGTGATGAGGTAATGGGTGGCTTATGTAAATAAAAACAAAATTTTACGTAGCCTTCTGATGTGTGGAAAATTTATCATTTACACTACCCGTACCTGGGATGGGGGAAGGCTTCAAGTATCGATCAGAAGCCACGTTTTGGTGTAATTTTAAGACTGTAAAAGATGTTTCACTTTTATAACACACCGATAAACGATCCCTGACTTTTTAGGTGTTACGAGCTGGAAAATGGATTGTGCAACTAAGTGGATTATCCGCCAAGACGGGAAATATTTCTGCTCATTCGTTTTGATGAGTTCACGTGGTTTCCAAGAGTCTAAGGAAACCGACGGCACCAAGCATCTTGCTGGTTGTTCGATAAGAGTTTATGTGTCCCCTCGCTGCTACAAAGGCTCACACTGGTACGATTAAACCGCGAGCAAAATGGGAAGATAGCTGGGTAACTGCAGTCAAGAGAAACTTCCGTTTTACGGTTGAGGTGGATTTTACTGCTTTAAGTAAGATTCAAGTCCTTACTTGGTTTCGTGTATGGTTGGTGTTGAGTTTCTAGGAAACTAGGAAAATGTTGTTTCTTACCATCATTTACTCAAACAACATACACTTTAATCTATAGATAAAACATATAAATTTGCTACATTTAAATTTTAAATTTTATTTGATGAAAAAATTTAAATTTTTTCCTACCTCAATTCTATTCTATGGAAAGTCAAATTTAAATAAACTCAAATATGCTTCACAAGCTTTATCTATCCGAGCTATCGTGGAAAAGATGTTGATACTGGTGGTAGTGATAAAGATGGAAAAATGGAGAGACCATGACATGCTTGCAGCAAACCCAAGTGCTTTTCCCCACCAAACGAGCGTGCGTGTTTGCGTTGATTCAATCATGCCTTGTACGCCTTATTCACGCGCCGAGCTAGCATATAAACGATGAATTTCACTCATCTGTTCGCGGCCGCACACCAGTAAAAATATTATTCTTCGACGCAGTGGTTCGGAAAATGGAAATTAAATCGAAAAGGATGCGCGACCTCCCGGTGTCGCGTTTTGCTGCGAACGAGTAGCGAGCCTTCCTTTGTTGTGGTTTTCGGTGGAAAGAGAACATTGATGCCTGTTGATGCGAAAGCTCTTGTCGTATTTTCTGCGTTTCCACGACGGCGGAAAATGTGGTGCTCATTTGTATGCCGCGACGTACTTCGTGTGTAAGTGTGTGGGTGATGGGTGAGGGGAAGCTTATTTATGTGTTATAAAGTCGTTTTCGTTTCCCCACGTGTCGGGGTGTTTTCCCACCAATGTTCGCTTATCACTCAAATGTATATGATTCACACCATGTTTGAACCTGAAAGAGTTCCCCACAAATGCTCGTGAGCGTTAAAAGGTGCCACAATCGTTTCTGGTTAAAAATAAACGCAGTCATTCGCTGTGATTGACAAGCCTCTTTCAAGACAACTTTAAGATTCTTTGAAAAAATCATAATACTTTATACCAAGCCACGAAAACGGCACGCGTTCTTCCAGACGAACTGCCTAATGAGGACATCTGCCACAAATTCCCAACGCTTCGGGATACTTGGAAACAAGAGCGAAGAGATTTCGCTGTGAGTGATGATCGAGCATGAAATTGCCATGAAAGGGTGGCATGCAATTGGAGGACAATTTTCAAACGCACCCGCCTTGGCCTTGAAGGGTGAAAGTGTTGAGTGGCGTATGTGTCTTTGAAGCTCCCAACGCCGGGAGGAAGATTGTGACTTGAGATGCAATTAACTTGCCTCTCGTTTCTTCTCACGTTGGCGCAATTCACTCAAACCAAGTGATCGGGCCACCTGGGAAATTTGTCTAATTAAGATCGCGCTTTTCCCTCGAGCGAAACTGCAGCTACCATGGGCGGCATTTCTCCATTGTTTTTCTCCCATTGAGACTCACACGCACAAACACCGCGCAATCGCCCGTTGGAATGTGGATTGGGGTGCGACAATAAATTACGGAATTACGCTCTGGCCGCCACAGTGAAGCAACCGTCGTTCAAAGCCGAGCTGGTGCGGCTTTTAAATAAAAACCTTGGGACGAGCTTGTGCCCCAAAGATGAACATAAAAGCCTGAGAGCAGGAAAGCCTCGCGAAACAAAGCAGTAGCCCATCGCACAATCACAATCGCAACCCTGTGATAGCTAACGCATCTGCACGCGATTCGGCTTTAGGTCGATGATCGTTCGTTCCCAGCGCTTTCACCAGCGAGTCGGGATCGGAAAAATGCCGGTGGTACAGGTTTTCCTCAATCATGAGCACCAAAGCGACCGTAAAAGTGTAAAGATTTGCGTTAAAGGGCGCGCATATCAGCAAGGTGTGGAAAGTCAAAAGCTGGTGCGATTTTCAAACAAGCTTTTCATCGCCGTTTGTTTAATTTTTTTTCGTGGGATGACGATAAGGCTTGGCAAAAGAGTTTGAAAAGTGGGATTAAGGTTTAAAGCGTTGTTATGTGATTTTCGTTCAAAGAATTTAAATGCTGCAATGTTTGTGACGAAAAAAAACAACATCTCGCGCCCCGTAAATGTCAGATAACGATTTATTGTTACAACTAGAACCAACACCGCAAAAAAGGTTGTCTTGGGCAAATGAAATCCTCCGGAACCGGAACCCCGAATCGAATCAAGCAATGGATCGAACGGCGTAACGAAGGTTCGAATTTGTGGCAAAATCCTTTGCTTTGATGTTACCGTTGCTGCTCGTTCCAGGTAACACGCGTTTTGTCTTGTTGGGCTTTGAGATTCACTTTTGGAGCGTTTGTTTCATCCTCCGGGGTTTACTTACGGATCGGGATTTGTGTCCTTTCGTTTGGTGCCGCTTTATTAAGGGATGGTTCTTACAATGTAGTTTGTTTCGAACTGTCAGGGGAGTGGTTGTAGAGGTGAAGAGACTAGGTTGATTGTTGAATTATCGGTTGACCATTTGTATTTTACGCTATATAGTATATTATTGGTTCATGCTTTTGAAAAATAAATATTTCCTAAACTTTATTTTTATTTACAGACGACGATAAAAATTTACACAGCATGTCTTCGACAAGATATAGAATATAAAACGCTTGGAATCTCGTACGACGCCACTAGCAAGAGTGTCGTGCAGCAGGTCCTTCGAAGGTAGGTTTTGGCTGTCTACAAAATATAAAATATATCAATAAAGTATCACACTTAACCAATCCACTCGCTTCATGTTCACAGATGTAAAATGCGACATCGAGACCCTCGACTCTTCTATCTCACGATGGAAGTAACCGTGCGTCGACCTGGTGTGAAATCAGTGCTGGAGTTAGATGATGAAGCGAGACCGGCGCTACTACAAGCTTGCCACCCGAAAGGAGACTCCAGGTAACGATCCTTAAAAATTAGTTTGCATTCAATCAATGCATCTCATCATTGTGGAAACTAATGTTGAATGTTTCGACAGGTTTTGCCTCCAGCAGAAACCGGGTGGTCTAATTCGGGTGCACACGTCAGCGCTTCAGCCGAACTCTCAGTACAAGTCGTTGCTCATCTCGGAGGAGACGACTTCTGATGAGCTGTTGTCGCTGCTACTCTCCTGTTACAACTCCATCGAGCCAGTGGAACAGTTCTCCCTTTACGAAGTGTGCCCAGGGCAGGAATATCAACGTAAACTACATCCAGACGACCTACCACTCAAGACACAACTGCAGCGACAGCAAAAGGGTGAGATCATGCACTTTCTTGTGCGACGTAATCCAAACTACCCTCGTCGACGTCAACTGCTCGCAACTATTGCCGAATCGAAACACTTTATCCTCAACTCGTCTCTGGACTCGTCCAACGGGCAACATCCATCGTCTGGCATCCACCACCACCATCACCTACACCAACAACAACAAAACCACCACCATCATCATCACCGACTATCGCTACATTCGGGAAGCTTCTCATTGGGATCGTCAGGCACGCCCACCAACACCTTCATCTCCGACATTGTGGACGGACTGAGCTCATTGAACGATCTTCCGGCGGACACGAAAAGTCTACGGCTGAAAGAAAGCACCTTCTGTCCGATATCACTGGATGATTCGATCACATCAACCGACTCAAACGATTCAACAGAATCGTCCTCATCCTCGTGTTCATCGTTTTCCTCGCTCTCGTCAGATTCTTCCTTCGAGGAGCCGGAGAAATCGTACCCCAAACCCGAGCCACACGTAAGTTCGCCCTACCAAGCACCGCCGGAGGTGAAAAGCAAAAATAGTGCCCAGCATCAGCAGCCTCCACCACGACCGGCTAAATCTTCCACCATGCTGGCGGCACTTAGTCGTCCGTCGTCTTTACTGCCTGCTTCGACACTGTCCGCCCCTTCATATAACCCGGTGTATAACATTCGCGAGATCCGTACCGTGAGTCAGTCGTTTTCGGCGCTCGGAATCGATAAGAAATTGGCAGACATTCGAAACAGTTCCTGTGGAAAAACTGTGAACACCAACGAAACTGCTTCCACACGCGGAAGTGCGCTGCTGAAGGAGATAGTAAATACCGATCCGGTAAAGGGTGTCGGTAACTTTGTCTATATTTAGGCGTGTGCCTAAACGGAAGTAGTTTAATAACGCTAGCAAGCAATTTGGTGTGCTTGGTGTATCGACCTAGTCTTAGCTGTAAACGTGACAGTAAGGTGTATGTAGGGATATTGAATACTTGAAACGCGAATGGTTAGAAGTACAAGTGAAAGAAGCATAATAATCAGGATATATTATTGTTCCAATCGGCACAAATCCTAACCCAAAATATGTACAGATTACCATATAGATGGTTAAGAAGAGATACACATGAGTAGGAAACCAAATCGGATGGAAAGGGTGAAGCCACGAAAAGAAAATACAGAACAGGAAAACTTGGATAGACGAACAGCCGGAAATGAACATCGATGAATGTGCTGCATGCCAAAGAGATTTTAATCAGCTAGCTATCGTTAAGAATTGTTATAAGACACGAAAACACGAACGAAGGAGCAGTTTTTTACAAATTATATGCACCATTAGCCAAAGCCACAGAGAAAATGAAAACACTTACGAAGAAACATGCACGGCAAACACAAAGCGATATGAACCTGGAGGGCTTTGGTAAAATCGCAGCCAAGCAAGTACATAAATACCAAATGAAAGTACTATTTTTATACACTGATGAAGAGATTCATGTGAGTTTGTGCAGCACTTGAGCTCAATTCTCTACACTATTTTACTTGCTATGTGTCTGTATTCCATGTCTGCTTCAATAATACTATCCACTTTATGCTTTTCTGTACAATACTTTATCGAGAAGGAGGTTATTTCTTACACAATGAATAGCCTATTACGTACGACGACTGTATCGGAGCTATAATTGTTGTATTGTATGTGCTATAGTTTGGCACTTCATCTTTCTTTATTCTATCTATACTTTAGATTTATCTATCCATACATATTTTTATTATACATTAAGTAAGTTATCAAATGAAATATAATTTAAATATAAAATATTTGTGTTTATCTTTTTTTATATTGTCTTCTAGCGAACGAAATTTATGAAAGAAACTATTTTGTGATAAATAATTTGATATTCTCAGATACTATGTGATACTGATATGATGTACACTATCTATATCTACACTGGTAAGTATTTCTGTCGTAAATTCAATAGAAATTGTTCTGTGTGAACACGCTTTTATAAACTGTATTGCAACAGAGTATACAATGAGTCTTTTTTTCCTCCTTTGAATACAATTAAATAGTTTTAAAAGCACAAAAGTACTGGATCAAACTGAAACAAATTAAATCAACTAAATAACGGAAATAAACTAAACCTAAGACAGATAACAGTAAGTTTCTGAAGAGAAGAGTATTCAAACTTACTAGCCACATTCAAACATATTAAACATCAATTAGGATGCATATCCTTCTGAGTTTAAGTGTATTTCGTCTTCTGCGTAAAATCAGTTTCATCTGTTTGTAAACCATCGACGTAAAATAAAAAAAAAACAACTATTTATCAACCACCTTTTCAAACAAACGTAACAAAAACTCAAGGAGGCAAGCCGAAGCTAATCGGTGAAGGGTTTCACATGTTGTTGTAGTGGTTGTGTTTTTCAAGCACATCCCAAAAACCACCGGTAACACGTGGCCCGTGTCAAGGAAAATGGGTTTTATGTTCACCGTTTTCCGGTGGCACTTGTACGAATTTACGTCGGTTAAAAATGGTAAACAGCAAACTAACCGTACCGAACCGTATCGTTCAAGTGAGGCCGTGGCTTAGAGTCCGGGCCAATTAGTCGAGCGCGGTTTTACACGGGACAGCGGCCGGGTCTTGGTGTTGACGTTCTGTAGTTCCCAGTACAACAGGCTCTTGAGCTAGTAGCGGTTCGCTACACATCCGTTTACAGGGTTGGTTTCCTACCAGTCTGAAGTGTTGGTATACAAGGAATAATTATATTCAAATTTACTTCATCGTTCTCGCAAGAAAGCCGTAGCTGTATCCTGTTGGTCGCAGTTGTTGGTTTGCAATCATGATGCGTTTTGTTACATACTGCACCGTGTGCTACAATTGACGATCGTTTGTCAAGGGAGAAGTAAAACTTTCCAACAAGATTTAGCCTCGAAAAGGGCTTACGAGCTGTACTGTTTCTGTGCCTCTGTTGTGAATAACTTTTCCCTGGAACTAACCAAGGGCTTAGAAGTCAAACCAAAATAAGTAGGACGTGGAATTTGCATTTGTGCCCAGCAAGCTGTTCAGTACCGGCTTCGTTTGGTGATTGCGTTCACGTGTAAAGCTATGCAATAAGGTTTCGCGCAAAACTTTGTTTAGTCCAATCCACCGCACGGAGAAAGGTTACTATGCAATTCTGATTAGTAACGCATTGCGTTTATGAGCTCGAACGGAAAATGCATTTTTTCTTGTCGTTTGATGCACTTCGGAAGCCGGGGAAGTTCCTCGAAAGTTCTCGGAATGTAGCACCGAGTCAGGTAAACAATGAGATAAAGATACATAAAGTAATTCGTCGGCCATTAAATAGCCTAGCAGAAATTGGGTTTAACGGGGAAGAACGGATCCAAGCAGTACTGGGTTGCTTTATAAATTTAAATTGTTAGCTCTACTATTTCCCGGAGTAATTAAGGTGGTTTTGACAACACTTTGTAGCTTATATGTTATATTTATTATGAATCTTTAGAATTTTATATGAATCTTCTTTTTTAGTATAAAAACCCGAAGTTGTGTTTTAGATTACTCACCTTTTATTAGCTGAGCTTTTATTAACTTCAATGATTTGATGTTATTCTAGATTTTATGTTTGGAAGGTATTTTGAATCACCCTACAATATTTTTAAATTCTGCTGAATCAACATAGTAGTAAATAAATGAATTGTAAAAGAAACAAAGAATATTATAAAAAGTAAACACTTCCTAAACTATTCAGACTTTTTTAGATAATGGAACAAAACTTCCTATTAGGTAATGGAATTAACTTCCTGCGATATATTTGTTTATATTGCAAAAACCTGTTCTTAATTTTACACTTTACATTAAACGTTGTAATTGCTTTAGCTTCTACTACTACTACTACGGTACTTTAGCTTTACGAAGCTTATTTTTACGTTTGCTGTTTTGAATAGATTGAAAACGATCTCATTTTTCATGAGGGGTTTTTGTGAACCAAGCACACTTTTTCTCATCAAACGCAATTTTCAGTTCTGCAGCAAAGAGTCAGTTGGTGCAGAGCATAATAAGATTATTGTTGTTCATTTTACTAAAATTGAAAACAAATCCCACCACAGCTTAGTGCTGGGCTGCAGCAAGTATGTATACAAATCCCTACAGGAGTGGAGTTATTTTCAATTCCGTGTTCTTCTCAACTCCCAAGTCCCATTTCGTTCTTACTGCAGCGGCGTCAGCAGCGCATATCGTACCGTTGTTTTTTCGGACAAACAAAAACGCGCATTCTCTTCATCGTGTAAATAATAAACACTTGCATCCACACGGACCACCATGCTCGGCACGAAAGGACATACACATTCAGTGCTGGTCCCCGAGTGTTGGGACTTCATAAACATGATAATTTAATAACAAAACATTTAAATTTAAATCCGCTGATCGTGTTGAGGGTGTGTATGGACAATTGAGAGTGGAAATGGTGAGAAAGGATGTGTAAAACAACAGTTGAAATACCCTGCATACTCCTGGGAACCCTGAAGCTGAACAGACAAGGCAAAACGGAAATCTGAAATAAGGATTAAAAATATTTCACCATCTTGGTGCGTGTACATGTGTTGGTGCAATGACGGCTCTCGATGAATGCTGCGTTTTACTCTGTGTTTACAAGCAAACGAGGAATTTATGTAAATCAGTATCATAAAAACACCTATAAACCCCGGTCCGCTGATTGCAGTTGGTTCCTTTGGCTTGCGCAGCTGCCGAGCCGGTGGAATGATCAGTTTTGTTTAGTAATTAATTTTATCCGTCCACCGTATTGTACAATGCTGCGCGGGTTTTCGTTTAGTTACAATGAATAGATTCAGTTTACCGGATTTCACTAATGCATCAGTTAGAACTCGGCAATAATCGAAGATGGAAACGGAGAGATGTGAATTTCATCTGTGCAATTGGGAAGCATTATTAAGAACCTCATCATTACCATTGCCTTTTTTGGTCAGATTCCGTATTGGCAATTATCGATTGCATCGTGTTAGAAAAGGTATGTGTGTAATTTCACAACATTACCGGTAACACACTCTCACCAAAGAGACTGGGTGGGTGGAAATGTTTGTATTGTTGATGCATGAGGATGTCAAAAAAATGCGTAACCTTGACTCATGTCAATCAACGATGAAAGTTATATTTCAATGATTCATTTTTCAATGTAAATGTATGAAGCAGGTCAAATTTGTTTAAAACACTTTGATCGGTTAATGATTTCTATAATTTTAATTTCAGTTTAAGACAAATGTCAAAACAGATGTCTAAAAATAATGCTCTCAACTTATGCTCTAACTCAACAGCATTCTATTGCACGCGGTGTGGGCAACATACACGCGAAAGATAAGATAAACCAAACGCACACATAACTGGTGGGGTCGGATCTGGACGCTCCCAGCTCTCTTTCAAATCGCGTGCTCTCATCACAGCGCAATCTACGCACAAATACATGCTACGGGGTTGATTGCGCTGGAACGAACACTCGCTCTCGGCCTATTTAAACCAATCACCACAGGTCGATCGAAGCATCACCAATTGTTGTATCACCAGTGTAACACAGTGGCACAGTGACTTTAGTGCAATGGCCAGCCGGAAGATAACGCCCATGTTCAACGACTACGTGTACGAAGCGATCCGACGGATTGCGGTGGAGCAAGGTTTCACGCCGGATCTGTTTTCGGTGGATTTCGACGAGGAAACCCGGCTTGAGTGTGACGGATTCGTGAGTTTCGTCTTCAAGGCCATCATCAACGGTGATGATCGTGAGTTTACGCTGTGGTGTAAGGTGCCTCCAAACGGAGATGAGCGATCGCTGGAGTTGTTCAAGCGTGAGTGCTTCTTCTACCGCGAAACGCTGAACGGCTTTTACGAATTCCAGGCAGAGAAGGGTTTAACGGAAGAGTCGGGGGAAGGGTTCTACGCGACACCTCGGTGCTATCTGGCACACTGTGATACGAGTAAAGAGGAACCAGAAGCCTTGATCATGCTGGAATACAACGAAGCGTTTGAGAAGTGGGACTGGGACAAGCTGGAACCGATCAATCTAGAGCACACGCGTTTGGTGATGGAACAGCTGGGCCGTCTGCACGCACTTTCGTTTGCGATGAAGGAACAGAGACCGGAAGTGTTCGAGCAGTACAAGCAGGGAGGAGCGCAGATCAGTGGGCTGATCACGTTGATGAAGGAATCGTTCGATCGTGCTCTCACGACCATGAAGACGCGCTTTGAGTCGGAGCAGGAACGTATCCTCACCGTGAAGGATGCGGTGTTCGAGAACCTGAAAGGATGCTCCGATCCGGCCCAAGCAGAACCGTACTGTGTTGTCACGCACGGTGACTGCTGGATCAATAATCTAATCTACTCTCATAATGAGGTAAGTTCGTTGAAGGGATAGTGACGAGACGGTTCATTGGTTGGATTTGAACCTGCTATATGATAACTTATCTTTATCTCTAAATCTTCTCCAGAAAAACGTGGCAACTGGTGTTATATTGACGGACTGGCAGTCGTCCCGGTACGCCTCACCTATCCTCGATCTGTGCTACTTCTTTTTCATCTCGGCCGGGGAACAGTTCCGGCGGGAGCACCTTGACAGCTTGCTGCACCACTACCACGCAGCGTTGGTGGACTTCCTCACCAAGCTGGGTGGCGATGCCTCGCGCCAGTTCCCGTTGACCACCCTGCTGAGGTTGATGAAGCCGTACCGAGATGTGCTCGGTAGTTAGTTGTCTGCCGAACCCGCGATCGCGTTCAGGATCGTAGAAACCGTGAACCGTGATGCTAAATGACCGTGATGTCCGGACACAGGCAAGGCCCGAGATGTGGTTTGCCGAGTTGACGAATGCGATGCGCGGGACCATCGTTAGACCTCTGCAGCAACACACGACCCAACCGATGCAATGCAGATTATACAATCAGCCTGATTGTTCCAAACTCTCCTGTAAGAGAGTGTCTTGGGGTTTACCTGCGTAGGGGTAGCCTTGATATGAAGGAGGGACTATAAATACAAGCCCAGATAAGATACGAGTCCCATGAGCGAATAATTTTGGACAGATGATGACTTTTGCTTTTACTCACACGATAGATGGCTCGTATTGCCAATCTGTATTTCGATACAAGTGAGCCCCACAGTTGTGATAACAGATATTTGATTTTAATGTGCCTATGGGTAGGAATGGTAAAAAATAAGATGTCATGTGTTGTCAACATAAGATGTCAACATATTTTCGATATCAATCTAAAATATCCTAATTATATTTCAAAAATATGCAAAAGCTATCGAAAATCTCTACATTTCGGGATCACTAAAATGTTACCCACTAATCTTCCTATCCAATTCTTTGTGTTGCCTAATATATCTGCGCAGCTCTGCTCCTTTGACATAAGATGTTCAGTAATCGGGCAATGAAGTTTTTGCTTTTATGCTTTTAAAGACTTCGTATTACTATA
>JXXB01003211.1:0-10028 GCA_000956275.1 Anopheles koliensis
AAAAAAAAATTTATTTCAAAAAGCACAAATAATCTATTCTGTATGTATGTTGGTAAGCCACATGTGGTCACGAAAACTACAATGGAATATTTTAATTGGCAGTGTTGTAAAACCTCCCTTATTTAATTCATTCATGTTTTTCAATTTTTCATGCACGACAATCGTGATGATTGGCGATTGTTTTTCGATAGAAGTTGGAGCATTGTAAACCAACCATATAATATGCCAGAGCTGAAATAAAATATCACTGTACAAAGTCTGGCCCTCTGTTGCTGGCTTCGCTGTTCAAACAGTTCTAGGTCAAATACCGACGTTCGTACGGAGACTGCTTTGTGGGAAACTCTGCAAGGTCAGCTAGCCACTGATCAGTTATGGTGCAGCTATCGCGACCAGATCGACAGCCGGTCGGTCGTGCTAAAAACCGCTGCAGCTAACTCGAAGGCAATTTAAGCGCAAAGCTGCATCATGGAAGGAAAAACGTGATGAAAACTGTGGTGCGTGTGTGTGAGTTGAATCGAAACACGGGTTGTCTGCCCGTATCTCGATTGATGCGTTGCTTATGGTGTGCCAAACGACGGTACGGTGGTGCGTTATGCGAGGCCTAATCTTGTTAGTGCGTACTAACATTTGCTGTACGCTTCAGTTTGTACATGCGTTTCAAAAGCTATCGGGTTTATTTGACCGTTTGCCATCCGCTGATTCGCTGCCGATCTGTCAACGGGCGTCTTGCCCGGCCTTAGCCGTGGTCTTAGCAATGGACGTGATGGAACTGCACTGCAACGGCATCGCCACACTCGCGCTCCGATGCTAGTGCCCTGATTGATCCAAGGTGCATCGAATATGCATGCGTGTGCTGTCCGTGTATGCACCCTTATTTAGTGATAGTTTGTTAGAAGCTGAGCTGCTGTATTCGATTTTGTTGTGTCGTTCGGTTTAGCGTTTTTGCCGTTCGTCAGAAGGGCATTTGCGTTAATCTAATCGGATTATTTAAGCTTGGCGCTAGATAGACTTTGCACTTCGTCTCCCGGCGCGATACATGGGAATCCACCGATGGGAATCTGGAAAAGCAAACGGATGCGTGAAAATTGTGTTGCGAATGAAACGAACGGTTATACTGACGAGATTGCGAATTGATTGACTGTGCGAATTTCGACTTCATCTGCATAAATATTCATTGCATTGCGTTTTGATTTTGCTCATTTTTTTCATGGTTGTTGATAGAATGTTTAAAACTAATATGAAATTGGAACCAAACCGACAGTCAAAACATTTATTAAAAACATAAAAAATGAAACATTTTGCTCAGTATGGGCAAACCTTCACTAAAGCACGAATTTTGTGGCAACAATTAACACTGTCTGATACAGTCCGTCTTTCGGGCTGCGAGCAACAGCAGGAAAAGTTGGCTACTAGCCAAGCGGAATCTAAATTGTTTGAATTTATCTCTGTCGGCAACACGTTTGCGAAATGTGCAAAAGTGTTTACCTTCTTCGCGTCTTGTAAATTTTAACTTCTTCTTCCGTTACCGCATCTTCACGTGGGGTTGTCTGTTTCGTGGCGTTCATACAGCTGGACACGGTGGACATATAATGTATTTGCCGCTGCGGTTGCCAAATATATTTACACAGTTTGCACAAAAACGTCCTTACATACTCACACGAACATTCCAAACATCCAACGATTTTTCGTCAGCCTACAGATTCCGAGTTCACACATTGCAGGAATAATTTGTCAAGCCCCCGTTAGGGTACCGGGGTAGCGAGGTTTGGGTTTTCCTGCGGTCGGTTTGTATGTTACGTCGCATAAAAATGACATTAATCATAATGAAAACATAGCGTGAGTCGCGCTTTTGTCGTGAAAATAAGTTTAAGTTTGAGTTATTTTTAAAGTCGAAAAAATAAGGATGAGTTAACTAATTGATGGAAAGATGGGCGGGTGCAAGGGATTTACAAAGTGGTAAATAATCTTTAGCGTGCTAATAACTGATGTGATACTTTTCCCCTAGAGTGCCACATATTTGTTCTGTTTTCCTTTATAAATTAAAACAGTAAGATTAATTGTCTCTTGAGAGTATAAATTCGTTCAGCACAATTTGATTCGGTGTAGCAGAGGAGGTTTTTATGTTCACGAGAAAAGATAATACTTGAAAGTAAAGAGGTAGATTCAGTAATTATAAATTCAACCATGAGAATCTGCCATCAAAAGGTTTCAATGATATTACGATATGAGAAGGTTATATTCAAATTAATTTAGTTATTTTGCCTTCGTCTTGTCTTTTTCAATGTTGCTAAAGAATGTTTGATAATCATCCGTCAAAAGCATATTTGAATATTGTCTTAAAAATATAAATTGTCATCATTGTTTACGATAAAACATTAATTTGCTAGCCAAGCTGTGGCTAGAATCACAAAAAATGGTTTACCAACAACAATGGACGTATTCCGCTACTTATCGGCCAAGAAATAATAAATGGTGACACGATTTCTGACTAACGAATTCGGTCATAATGTTGATAGATAAACTAATCCCAACCCGTTGTGCCGTCAACGTTCCAAGAAAAGGCGACACAAGTTTTAATGAACACAGTGCACCAACAAGGCCCTCGCCTAGAACACAACCGACAAACGAATGTGTAAGGCACAACTGTCGATTGACAATATGGGCGACGCAGGTCGAGGGCGGTGATGACTTCCTTTGCAGGAACTGAGAATGGCCACGAACGATTGTCTACTGATTACACAAATACCGGTAGGCAAATATACGCACGGCAGGAGCACGAATTCTCCAATAAAGATGTTTATCGTGCTGTACCGGGCGCCTGAACGATGTGGCTGTGTAGGACAGCGCCGTATTTCCGATTTGGGCCAGGACACAATGTGGATGATGGTTCTCTTACTGACTGCCGGTTTCGGTTAGTATTCCGCGGGACGAAGGTTGTATGCAGCTGTTCTGGGTGGAATGATCAAGCCAATGCGATGTCTAGTCAAATTAGATTGCTCGACTCGACTTTTTCTACCAAGTTATTGTGATGTGTTGCCGCAGGTTTGATTGGTTGGCTGGTATAGTAGGTTTGTCGCTGTGCACAAACGGAACTTCGTTCGGTACGAAATGGAAGGTAATATCCACTATCTTATCGCGGATCACTTAATTTTCCCAAAGCTGAAGTGCGGTTGCTGAGAAAATTAGGATTAAAGGCACAGGAAGTTGTGGCATTTAATGATCCAAGGTGGTTGAATTTAGATAATAAAGATATTAATTTTGAGTGTCTCAGTTATTATTTGCCTTTTGCTTTTCACTTAGTAAAAATTGGGTACAGCTAAATATATTTTATTAGCACATTTAGTGTTTGTCATAATTACAGAAAGGGAAAATTTTATTTTCATTCAACAGATTGCCATTCTTGCAATCCTGAAATATTTCATAGATGAATTTAATTTAATTTGATTGATATGTTCACATTCTCATATTATTTGTTCCAACACATATGTAAAGCGAAAGTTCTGCCAGCTTTACTCGATTTCAAATAAGAAAGCGATGCTTAATTATATATGAATGCGCATTGACCTTTCGTGAGATGTTGTATGTGTTCCAAAAATGTGTACATTGCTAGCCAATTAACCGATGCGGTCTCTTGAGCGTTTGTTCAGTTCGGGATATCGAAACTATTCGAACAGTGTTGTAAATATTCGGTTGTAATAAACATATCCCTTTTATTGGCTCTCATTATATGTAGTTTGAAAAACGTATGCTAGTTACAGCTACAGTTTTCGGTGACTTGTGGGAGAGTAGTAATGATGATCAATCTGATGCTTTGAAGGCTCTCCCTACCGAAGAGTGACTAACCAGCTATAGCGGTAAAATCAGTCTTGTAAACCCTGAAGTAAGGGCAAGCAGGACTTCTCTCGTTACGTCTAAAAGAGAGAGAGAGAGAAAGTTTAATATGCGTTCCAACCAAATTGATGTTCTATTTATTTTTCTAATAATTTAGCGTTCTTTCGGTACGTGATAATAATACAATTTTATTTATGTGTCTCATTCCCTTTTGCTTGTTTCAGGTAAGTGCTGCTTCAAAAACGCAATCTATTGTTAGTTGTATTGCCACCGTTTTGTAAGGGTGTAAGCACCATCGTGAAATGAAAAAAAAAAAACATCTCGATTTGCACGGTAAGTAAAAATTACAGTTCAATTCGTCTAGCGCCGTTAACCGCAGAAATCAATTCAGATCGTATATGTGAGTCTGTTTTCCAGTCTAGCCGTCTAACATGTGTAGTTCATACTAGATTTTCTGAAGTGGATATACAAAACAACACTTTGAACCGTGCTTTTGCACTGCTGGATCCGAGCGGATGGGGTGCACACTATTTCTATTTATTTATCCGTCGCAAGCCTTCGCTAACCACCAAGCGCTGTTCAATTTGAAATCGAAGGAAGTGTATGTTTGTTAGTTGTGCCAATTGTTTTTCTTCTGGGTGAGTGGGTGCTATCGAGCGAGGCTATGGCTGAAATGAGGCACACTCAACTCCAGCAGAACTCGTTCCCAACCTAAGACATATTTAAGCTTTCGGCCAATATCGGTATGTGTTTTTGTTTTACACATCTTGTCGATGTGTTTTGTTGTTTTTCGTTCGTAATTTTTTCTTGCTTGTTTATGTTGCGTAAATGCTCGAGTAAAATGTTGTTTTTACGGTTAATTAAAGTAGCTTTAAGGTTGTTTCTACATCCTGAGTTAAACATGGGTTGTTTAAATGTTTTTAAAAATCTGTGCTAATTTTATTGGTTTCACATATTAACTGATTTAAAGTACCGTAAATGAATCTGACTGGGAGAAACCATCCGAATATTCCATCAAATAGCTGATTTGTGGTGTGATTCAAACTTTGACATAACTTAGGCGATGGTTATGAAACTCGTCGTTGATGTTGGTCGTATGAGTTGAGCTTTCCCGAACGTACCTTCCCATGAAAGTTATATTCCCTAAATGCGTTTGAACGTCATCGTCCTTGGATAGATATTTTACCGGTAAAATTTCATGCATTTTTCTTTTCGTTCGTGGGCTTGTGAACCTTTTCCCTGTGGAACGGAGTGTCATCGTTCTGCTCTAAAGTCCCTCGAATATTAAATATTTTAATAAACATTCCTGTAATTAAGGCTACTCGGCTGGCCTCTGTCTGCCTATCCATCCGCCTACTAGCCAGCACTGGATTCAGCCCTACGACTCTATCGTTCGTATTGTCGTAGAAGCTCTTCGGCCACAGTCTCGTGATGTCTCGGTGGAACTGAAAATAGTCTGGGTTCTGGTGGGCTCGGTGTTTATGAATACTATCGTCTGACGAGATTTGCGTTTTTCTCTACATCCACCGCCGGAATGACATTGGCTTAACTGGTAAGGAAATGGGGCTAAGTATAAAACATAGGACTGCAGTGAAAGAACGATAAAAAGATACGGATAGGCTATTTGGGCAAGTGGGCATACCCTTGTTTTTCCGCCCACGCCCTTTCAACACCACCGTAGGAGGCAAATTGCATACACGTATGCAAACATACGAGATGAGCTTTGAAACAGGAGACGGCTGGAAAAAAATGGCCAAGAAGATAAAAAATGTCTCACAGGGCGGAACGTTTCATCGCGTCGTGGTGTGCTAGTGAGCAGTTGTCCTGCAGCTGGATATGAGAATTAGTTGGTGCTTGAGTTCCGCAGAAGGACTTTCAGGCTTTAAAAATGTCTATTCGCTTTCGCTCTCTTTCTTCTGACGGCTTAATTAAAACCGCTCATGTGAATAAGTGCAGAAAACTGTCCGCTCACCGCATGCGAATGAAAAGCGTGGTTTTTTTCAACCATTTTCCATGGATGTATATTAGGGCCTACCATGGGACTGTGTATGTCAGTGCGCTGAAATTGGTTGCTTTGGCTAGCTTAGACGTATCTAGTCATTTGATTAAAAATGTCCTTGTGTTATAATTCTTGAATTAAGATCTTCTAACTCCATCAATTATGACGTAGAATGTCGACATTCTACGAAATAATTGAAATAATTACGTAAGAAATGCGACATTTATATTTCTCACTAACATGTAACGTTTGTGGGTTTATGGGCACTAACATGCTTCTATAATGAACCTACAAAAACATTATTTTGTTCGCTTCCGAACGAAGTGAGCTCATCGACGATGATAAAAAGCCTTCATAAAATTTCATTAAAAATTTATATTTCTTTGCACGCTTATCCAGTAGCAAAATGATCTTTTTCTTTGTTCCGCATTAACGTTTCCGTGTACGGTGCTGGCTGGTCGTTCTGTTATAGGCTAGCAAAATTGCCACAGATAGTAACCAACCACCGAAGGTTTACCACAGTTTTGTTTTATCTTTGCAGACCCTTTTGGTACCAAAAACACCAATCTCTACGTACACGCGTACAATAGCGGCCTTTGAGTAGATGTATTACTAAAGCAATACATTTTTTCGGTCCACCGATATTCGGTTGCATGTAAAAAATGGCGCTCGTTTTATAGTGTCATACGACAACGCTCGGGTCTCGAACGTTACCTCTAGCCGATGCCGAAAACCAACATTATTTTTTTTTTTTGACAAAGCATTTTTCCGTCCGGATGAAACGAGGTTTTTCCCATATGCTCCTTGCAGCTTAAAGGCAGCAAACATGGGTCAGGATGTTAAGAGTTAGTAGTATGGTGTTGTGTTTTTTTTCTTCGTAGCACTCCGTTCGTTAGTTGTGCACTGATGCAGAGTCGAAAAAATTAACTGATGAAAGAAAGATTTGCTCAAAGGCGGTCGACCGCAAACCGTAAATGAAACCGTTTTCCTTTTCATCCGCAAATCGTACCTGCATACATGGGCTAGCAAATAGAGAGCTGCTACCCGAATGCAATAATAGTACGGTTCATGGTAGGGGAATGGGTATACAGGGATGGTGTTTGGCGCTGCGAGTTGCCATGTGGATGGAAGCCGAGGATACATTTAATAAACTCATAACTGCAGTGCCAATAGAGAACTTTTTTGTCAGTTGTTTGCTGCGAACGGTAGTCACACAGCTTTTGCGGGACTGGAGAGTAGAAAATTGCTGCAGTTGTGGTTTGGTACTTCGGCTTACATTTGCTTGGTTGGGTGAACAGACGGCCCCACTAAAGGGTTTAGTGCCTCCGTTTTGTCAAGAAACGCGGCATTTTTGGGACCTGTTTGACGTATTTCGTGTTTGGTGCTAAATGAATACATGTACCGTTGGTGTAATAGTCCAATAAAATGCTGTTTTTCATAGAATGAACACGAATTCTGGCATCAACGGAGAACGTTTTCATAACTAATGGCAAAATTTGTTCGGTTAGGTAGTTTGTCCGAAATTATATCAATATTATTAAATCATATTAAATGTAAGCATAGCTAAGTTTACCTAAATTAGTAAGAACTGACAAATGCCACGCAGTAGACGGGCCGAAGTTGCTTCGACTTGAAAGTTTTTGGTTTAAAACTACACGATGCTGAAACTGGTGTTAATCCGAAAAGCGATGTTCAGAATTCCTGTTGCCTGCTGGCAGACGCTCGTGTATCGTATCCGTGTGTTGTTCATCTTTGGGACTCGTTTCTCTCTTCACCTGTCCTCCTTCACAGAAACTCTACCACACGTCGAGCTAATGCTATTAGATCCTTCAATTAGAGTGGTCCCTAGAAGCAGTGAACGACGAATCATCAACCAAGGCAGAGCATTGGCGGCATTGGCTCCGGTGCAGCTGACACACGCTGGCACTGAATTATAGTATTTTAAGCTTATTCATTCCCATAGATTTTCTGCCGTACTTCTATCGAGGCGGTAGTCGTATGCTACTGGTTGGTGCGGGTCGTTCGTAAACTTCACCAAAGTAGAAAGACAATTTCACCCTCACACACAGCTCACGTTCGAACGTGGATAGTGCTAAGTTTAGTGCGACGCTACCGCCATCGTCGCCATCGTCGCCATCGTTGTTCTCCTGCCGTTTGGCAAATCGTTCAAGTTGACCGAATGAATTCGAATGAAGCTGTGACTTAGTTTCGATTGTGTAGATTTTCTCTGTAAGGGCAGTGCGTTTTGCTTGTTGCTGTACGTTTATGAAACGACATTCGGAAAGACCGGAGAGATGTTTTTCTTGGAATAAAATAAAAGAATTTGATGTGTATAGTGTGGGGTGGGGTTATGGCGTTTACCACTGACCGATGTTCAGCAATTGGTGGTGGCTGCGGACTGTTTTCTAATCCTACCGACTTCTCTGCCGGGGCGACCCGGGCAAACTGATAACTACTTTCCCATCTGTCGTCCTCTAGTTTTGTCCTCTCTATACTGCGTAAGTAAGTGCGAGAAAACGCATAGAAACTCCTTTAACGCCAACACGTGGAAATTGATGTTGGCGATGTCGATGGGAGAAAAATGAGATGAAAAAGAGCTTTTACTTGTCCGTGCACTTATGATTACCTAACGGAGCAAGTGACTAGTGCATGTGTATGTGCGTGTGCGCGTGGTGATAAGTTGAGTGTTTGCAGCATGGCACGCTAGCAAGTGGGCACATGTATGTGTAATGCTGAACGTGAACGTGAGTGGAGTAAAGCGACCTGACATCGAATGAAGCAGAAACGATGCCAGCAATCACCCTAAGAAGGTAGGAAATGTTCTTCATCTTTAAAGGGCAGCGTTGGTGGATTGTCGGAGTGCGAGAAGCCGGAGACGACCATAAACATACCGGGAGGGTTTATCCATGCACCATTCCATTCGCTCATCCCATGCAGGCGCTCTTTGTTATCCTTTGGCTCCTTATTCTTGAACCGGTGGACTGCGCTGTCAGGGTCAAAATGTAGTAGTACATCGCAGTGCGGCGTTATGTTACCTCGTTTGGACAGCAGGTTTTGGACATCGTTTCATCGTTTGCCTCTCTGACATTAGAGAACTTCTTGGTGAGATGAAATTGAATGGCTTGGTTACACCTCAACAGGGTGGAAGTACGCTGCACTTGCTAACAATCTAACGACCAATCGGGTGGGTGGGGATAGGACCATTGGAAGGCGTCGCCGATGACGTCGACCGTGCTCGTTTATCTAAGTTAGAAGGCACGGCGCTCGTGTGTGTGTGTGTGTGTGTGTGTGTGTGTGTGTGTGTGTGTGTGTGAGTGGGTCGAAGGGTGAGTATTACTTCCTTCCTACACACTGGCATCACGTTCATAATGGTACGAGTTCGGTACGGTATCGTAAAAATTTTTCTGACTGTTGTTGTTACTGCTGCCAGTGTGTTTTGAAGTTCAGTCGGCTTTCGATGCGGGAGGTACTGGCTTGCAGCTGGTTCCGAAGTAGCTTATCCCGGAGATGCTGATACGGAAAATGGAAACTGATTGACTTTTAACCCGGAAGGAAAAGTACTTGCCAGTATCGAATGTCTGTGTCGGCTTGATGAAAGAGCTGTTGCATGCTGCCTGGCAGCTTAGTCATAAATAGTGTGCGATGTTACCGATCGTTAGACATTTAAGATTACGAATGAACATGGTTTCGCATATTACGTTGACAGGTTTTTATACCGCTTCTATAAAATATCTACCGAAGGACATGCTTTCAATAGCGATGTGTCTATACTTAATTTGTTGTTAACAGTACTGTAATCGAATGCGTATGAAAAGATATTGTATGTAATTCCATCCAATTGGGCGACGTAGTATGAAATTTTTCAATGTTATTTCTCTTTTGTATTTGAATGTAGTGATCGGCAAGGATATTGCTGTTTGCGTTCAAAATCCAAATTTATGATAGAAAAGTTTAATTGAAATTCGATTGAAAGATTGTTTGAGACGTTAAACTGAATTAAGTTATGTGTGATAGATTTTTGCGATAGAAATAATTGTGATGAGCGATATAGTGATTTGAATTTTTGGTTTAATTATTTTTTTTTATCATGGTTTGCTTGATCCGTTCAGAACACCAGATACATTTTAAAACAACCTCAAATATCTTTATTACCAAGAATTTGATCATAAATGTAAATCATCATACATTGTTATTAAAT
>JXXB01003353.1:0-21700 GCA_000956275.1 Anopheles koliensis
GGTGGTTCGCATGTGCGCACCAGATGGAACACTGCCGTTGTGCATTTTCGTATACAAAGTTCGCAGCTCCCGGTTTCAGCAGTCATTGTCTTCGCTGGCGAACGACTCCGGAACTGGCGTGAATTCCAGACCGCGGGGGAAGTCCCAGGAGCATCCGACATCCGACCTTCCGGCTCGTTGCACCCTGGACATTTGCATAGACGTCAATTAGGACCGGCACTTGGAGCGCTTCCAAGCAACTGGCGGCCGTCTGGTGCACTTGCTGCTGCGTTCGTTCAGCTCTTCTTTATGTGCCAACCGTCTAATGCTACGTTCGTACGAGCGGGTCACTCGAAACCCAGAACCATCCACCACGGAAACCCGTTGAGCTATAATTAATATTTTAGTTTCGAGTGGTTTCAAGTGAGCAGTGTCGCGTCGCGCTTTGTATCTACGGCGGAGGTACTTTTCCGATCACGTTCAGCCGAAGGTCACTTACTTTGATCTCATCGACGACGATCGGTGCACCGTACCCGGCTTCATCTGCTAAGGAGAACCATATGCTGTCTAGCCGTTCGAAGAATGAAGAATTCACTGCATTATCGTTCTGTTGCTGGTTTGGTCTGGAGGTGGGATTAGAGACTTTTCACCTTTAAGAACCTTCCCCATACACGGTTGTCGACACGATGTCTGGTCTGTCCAAGCAGTATCTGAAATAGATCATCCGCGCACTGCAAGTTTCGGCTTCTTGAGTCAACAACTAGTGTTCAAATCAAGGCAGCGACCTCTCCCCAACGGATGATAACTTCGCTCCCCTCGACCACACCATAATTGTGCATTCTGATGTTGATTGGATCGCATTGACCTGTGTGAATTATTGGTCTCGTTGCCGTCACCGTGTTCCCGTGACAGAGCCGTTGACAGGGCCGCTCGTCAAGCCTCGTGTCAAGCCATGCTGTTTTACGCGCGCACGTGCGTGCCCGGTGAATGTGGCGAAATAAAAAAAAAACCCTCACTCCCCGTCCGTTTCTTCGACTGCCACATGTCACTAATTAAAGTTTGCTCTGCCCGTTGCGGTGAACGCGATCGTATGTATGCATTTTAATTAAAATCATGGACGCGTAAAACGAATCGAAACTTGCCTCGGTGGATGGAGAGGATCATGTTTTCGGTGGAGTTTCTGTCGTTCTCGGGAGTAGCAGCAGCGCCTACTGTGACATTTTGATGGCCACTCGTAAAAGCTCGCAGATAGGTCGAAGAATGTTCGTTATTTGCTTCTAAGCAGATGGACTCTAGGGTGATTATGTTATAGACAAGGCTCAGTCTAAGATATGTCATTGTAGCCTCGGCTGACGATCAAATTGTCCCCATCGAATCAGTTCTCATTTGTTTGACAGTTGCTCTGGCAGATTTCGGTTTTACAACTCTCGGCGATGAGTTCGCGGGAAGGTAATAAAAATCTTGCGCTAGATTTAAAATCTAAAACTACCATGGCAACGCAACAGCCATGTGCGAGTGTGCCGCCAGTGTGTGTGTGTGTGTTTGTTCGGCATCTGTTTTCCAAAGACCGGTGGAAGCCGCGAAATGTAACAATACACCACTGCACATGCCGTCGGAAAGGGGTGTTGCGCCGGATCGTTCCGGTGGCGAAATTGAAAACTTTCCGGATCCCTCCGACAAACGCCAGCCACGGTTTTCGGGTGAGGCGTTTCGGGCCGGGCGTAACCCTAAAAATAATGAAAACGGAAACATGTGCAGAAGCAGGTTGCGGTTGGGATCCCGAGCACTGTCAAGACGATCGTCACCGTTCCTGCATTGCCGACTTCATCGATCCGCATCCGGACGGTTTGTTTGACGTTTTTCTCTTCTAATTCGTTTTTCAAAACCCCTCACCGTCTAACTCTTTTCAACGAGTGCCCGTCATCTGGTCTGTGCCCCTGCGCCAAATGTGTAGGAAAAGATCATTTCAGTTCCGTCGTTCGCCGGTCGGATAAACGACGCCCAAATTTCAACACGTTTTCTGTTCCGTAAATCAACGTTTAGCACCGCTTTCTAATATCTGTCGTTCTGTTGGTTTATTGCAGGCAATAAAAAGCTCGTCAAAGAGACGGTACCACTTTACACCAAGCTGATCATCAAGTGCAATTTCGACAGTCCCACGTGGTACAAAAACGGCAAGCTGATACCGGTGGATCATAAACGAGCAAAATCGTAAGTAAAGAGACTATAGAAATAATCATTTATTCGATGTGTCGAAATTCAACATCCATTGTAATGTACCTCTACTGAATAAGACATAATCGTACGAAATCACTCGAAATGCTCAGACTGCGTGATTAGCTTGGATATGAGCTGGGTTAGGAAAACGTTCGGTTTCCGAGCGACCGAAGGAAAATTCACCAGATGGCTTGGGTTTGGATTGATTCTGAAACTGTTTACCTTTTTACCGGGGCGCACATCGGCGTTTTCGACGGAAAAGTGGGACTTTCCTGCCCCCGGAGCCGAATGTTTAGAGCGAAAGAGCGGAACTGAGCTGGCCCGAACGCTCACGCGCGCGTCAGTGTGTGTGTGTGTTTGAAATTTCATTGAGCAACTTAAAATAAACATTAAGGCAGAAGTTTTCTGAAATTTGGCAGTAGCCAGCGGCAGCAAAACAGAAGCCAGAAGGACTCGACTTCTCGGAATATCTGGAATGTTATTACTGCGGTGGTCACTAACTCGAGCATTAGTGGGCATTGTGTTGGTGAATGGCTTGGAGTGGAGGGGCATAGGGAAAAATCGTTAGAATAATCCATCCCATTCCACCCCACCCTAGCCCGGGAGTGGCTTGATGCTAGTCACACCAGGTACTACATTACCGCAGCCTTAATGTGTGTACATTATGGCGAGCTGAGCGCTGTTTGATGGGGTGTTGCCTGTTGCTACTCAACAGAAATAGCAATTCCAAGCTTGCGTGCACACAGACGGAAATCATCCTCATCGCGATCAGATACATCGAACACAGCGCGATCGTGCGCTCTTTCTTCGTGTGGTGTGATCAATCTGTTTTTTTCCGTCGCCAATGCCAACCTTTTCAATTCCGCGTCCAGGTCGGTGCATCAATTTGTAATCCATTAAGAGCAATTACCAGTGTCTTCCGGCGAGAACGAGCCCGGGCAATAGACAAGGAACGGCATTCAGGAGAGCCATCAAGCGAAACCGTGATTGTCCGCACTGGGGTTTAAACAAGCGACTGAACTGTGCTCCTTCGACTGCGCGTCGACATTGTTGGAAGATGCAGATGCAGATGTGCCCGTGCGTCGCGCAATGCCGATTAAATGGAGTCCATTTTCCACTTACTGGCTTAAACTCCGATCGTCCTTGCGCTCGAAAACGCTGGATGGTCGGGGTTCGGTCGTGTCTAAAAATATGTTCCCACAACGGTAACGGTGGGTGGGTGGAAAAATTATGAGTTTCAGCATCTCGGTTTTTTAACTCTTTCTCAATGTTTACAAACATCGAGCGTTCCCCGCGGTAGTACCGCAACATAGTGCACGCGCACCAACGCTGCATCAACAACTACTGCGTTTGTATGCCAACGAGCAGTGCGAGTGCGAGGGAAGCTGCAAGCTGCGTGCACTGTGAGGCTACTGTGATAGCCCCATGCAGACGAACAAAACAATAATAACGACAACAAGCGAAAAAAAACTCCACAATGCATTTCGTTCAAACATCTGCTCGATCGCTTGCCCGGGAAGGAAAATTGCTCCTTTCCACGTGCGAGCCTGGCGAGGGTGATCGCATCGGGGTGCGAGAAAGAAAAGCGTTATTGGAAAACCGAAAATTTCAATTAACCTCTCCACTGGTACACCCTGTGAGAATGGAGATGATTTTTGAAGAGAACATATACGCGCGAGCGCACGCGCTTGGAAATGTGATCGACAAATCTTTATTAGATTGTTGAAAAAATAAACAAATCCACACGAATCCTGTGGAAAATGGGAGACGCAGCAAATAGAAAACGCGGGGTTTCCAGTGCGATCGACCACGTGGCCGTCTGCGAGTGTGCTTTTTCCCCCTGGTGGTGTCGATTGACGAGCACGGCGACGAGCGCGCCGCTTCCTTAGTTTGGATCGATCGATTGACACACGAATCAACTGGCTGCCGACGAAAATGGTGCGATTTATGACACGGGCCGCATGGGTGAAAGGAGCAGAGTCTGGTCGCTATGAGATCGATCAGTTGACGGACGTGGGTCTTCGACTTCGAGGTTATTATCATGCGCTGGATGCGATTGGTTTCGATGTCTGACGGATTTATCGTCATACCTTCTTTGAATGGCATTGTGTTCTTCGAGGTGGTACTAAGTATCGGGAAGTTATTACCCTGCAATGTTCTTGAGGATGCTGGGGGAGAGCACAACAAATGGGTGTACATGTGTTTACGAGACCAAGAAGCGTCGTGTCGTTACTGCAGTCAACGATTAACTATAGCTACCTCCATAAATCTAGCTAATCCTGTGTTTGATTTTCATTTGATTTTGTAGTTACTGAAGTAGCATTGTTACGAGATAAGCTGAGGGAAAGAAACGTCGTAAGGGTTAAAGAACGCCTTATTGCATTATCTTCACTTTGTATTCAGTTTTTGTAAATAATATGTTCTTCATTTGTTGAACTAACTGAGCTCTTTTTCCCCTTTCACATACATCATCTCTCGTGTAGGCTTCGTTTTGAACTGGTGCGCAAAACCGACGTTGGATACTATTCGTGTGGTTCCGAGTTCAACGAGTGGTCCAACCTGACGCTGTCCGTGTTTAGCCAGGAAACGGACCAGTACCAAAGCGACGGTGCCGGGATGGCTAACCTGGAGCGCAAAAGTTTACACTCACCGACCGGTACGGTATCGTCCGACACAAAGCAGCTGGACATAGTGGACAACGAACTGAAGGAGGGCCCACCGAGGATACTGGGCACAGTTGACGAACTCCAATCTCCACGCTCGGTTGTGCGCGAGGTGGGTGAAGCGTACCGGCTGAAGTGTGATGCCGTCGGTCAACCGCAACCACACATCAGCTGGCAGAAGGATGGCCAGGAGTACCGTGACAATTCGTACAAATCAGCGATAGTGTTCAAGCACCTGATGCCGGGCGATGCCGGGACGTACGTGTGCGTCGTTTGCAACGAGTACGGATGCGTCAACTCAACGACCGAGCTGAACGTGGTGGAGTCGGGAGAACTCGAACCGGACTACATCCAGCACAACACCATGGAAAGCCATTCGCAGCTGCAGGGTGACGTGCGACCGGGTTCTCCAAACCAGGACATGGTGATGGTGCGTGCCATGGGCCGCTACTATCCGGTGGCGACCGACAAACGCCACCAGCAGGAAGATGCGGACGATGCAGACGACGACGAAGATGACGAGGAAAGCCCAACGAACCGCGCTGGTGTCCACGGATCGGACACGACCGAGTACAGCGTTGGATCGGTCAACGAATCCGCAACGATACCCGTCGATCGGGCACCGGTCTTTACCAAACCGGAGCAAATGACCAAGCTGATACCGAAACCCTCCGGTAACATGGTGCGGCTCCGATGTCCTGCCGATGGATACCCGAAACCAAACATCACTTGGATGAAGAATGAGCTTCCGATCGTGCGCAATATGGGGCAAGTGAAGAAGGTCAACTGGGCGATCGTCCTGGAGGATCTGGTGCCGAACGATACGGGAAACTACACCTGCCTCGTTTGCAACCGGGTGGGATGCATTCAATTCACCACTATGCTCAATGTGAACGGTAAGTAGAATTCGCGATTTCTCGCTCAGATGTTTTGCTTAGATCCTCATCGGTACTGATAAGGCTTTGCCGTCGGCAACACTGTTATCCTTCAAACACGGGCCCGGGACAGATCGCTTTCCCGCGCGCCCACACTTTAAGGAGAGTCCGAAGAACGTTACTGCCCTGGTCAACACGACCGCCATCTTCCGCTGCCCGATCCTGTCCGATCTCGAGGCACACATACAGTGGGTGAAGTTGCCGAGCGTGGAAAATCTTACCGTTCCCTTACCGGAAAATGTTACGTCACTGGAGGTAAACACCGGAAACCTTCTGCTGTACTGCTTCCTCTGGTGTTGGGAAATTGAGTTCGTTTATTATTCGTTCGTTCACTATTAGATAGCCCTTTTGTCGTCTTGGGTCTTGGTTGCTGGTGGAAATGGTCGTTAAAATGGTTGTGGTTTTACTATACTATATACAAATATACATGTACAACGTATTCCTTATCATCCTTTACAGATCGTGTCAACCACAAGCCGATCATTACGAAACTATTACAAAACGTTACGGTTACTGTCGGTGAAAACGTAACGATTGAGTGTAACGTGTTTAGTGATCTCACGACGCACGTGGAGTGGGTCAAATACAAGGGCCTCTGCGGTGTTAAATGCGGCAATTTATCGAATACTATTAAGGTGAAGGTTTAAAAATGACATCAAGCAGTGCTGTAGTTTGGGGGACTAACACGTTGCTTTCCTCACTAGCTGTGGCATGTTCGTACTAACAGGGATTAACCATAAATTTGATATATTTATTTCAAAATTGTGTACTAACTTTACTAACTCACTCTTAATTGTAGCTAATTTATATGAAATAGCAGCAATAGCAACAGGAGTGATTTTGTCATAAAGGATAAAACTAGTAACATTTTGCATTCGAATATCCATATCCAGCGTCATCCCGATACTCCCGAAGAGTTAATGCTGCACAACGTCACCCATGCGGACGAGGGTTGGTACACCTGCATTGCCGCCAACAGTCTCGGTACTTCCTTCGAAAGTGCATACCTGACGGTGGTGGATGAGCTACCACCGGATGACACACCGACCGCCCATCCCGTACGGACGCACTCAACGTTGATCACGGTGATGACCATTTTCCTGTGCTTCTGCTTCATGGTGCTGGCCAGCGTGGTGATCGTGGTGTGCAAGAAGCTGAAGCGGGAAAAGATGAAGCATCGCGCCATGGAGCACGTCAACCAGTGGACGAAGAAGGTGATCGTGCTGAAGCAGCCGGTCGTCGAGAGTAGCATTCCGGGAATGTCGGAAGCATTGGTAAGAGAGTGCAGCATGAACCCGCTGGGAAGCTTTTATCTCACGTTTTGCGTCTTTCCACTTTACAGCAAATGCCGATAGTTCGCATCGAAAAACAACGATCAACACTGGTGCAGAGTGGTAACTGCGATCCGACCATGATCTCCGAGTACGAGTTCCCGATCGATCTGAACTGGGAGTTCCCGCGGAGCAAGCTACACCTCGGCAAGAGTCTCGGCGAGGGAATGTTTGGAAAGGTCGTGATGGCTGAGGCACACGGGCTCGTCAAGGGACATCCATCGACGGTGGTCGCTGTCAAGATGCTGAAGGGTAGGTTCTATTAGCTGAATATATCAGAAGTTTGTGTTGGGTTAAATTAACGCACAAAAAACACTGCACCTTTCCACAGAGGGCCACACCGACGCTGACGTAAAAGATCTGGTCTGTGAGATGGAGGTGATGAAGATGATTGGCAAGCACGTGAACATTATCAACCTGCTGGGTTGTTGCTGCAAGGATGGCCCGTTGTACGTGATAGTGGAGTACGCACCACACGGCAATCTAAAGAACTTCCTGCGCAGCCATCGTTTCGGTTCGAATTACGAGGCGACCAACGAAAAGGAGAAAAAAATCCTCACCCAAAAGGAGCTCATTTCGTTCGCGTACCAAATCGCACGTGGCATGGAACATTTGGCTTCGAGAAGGGTTAGTAAAAACGAATGTTAACAAGTGTTTTCGTCTGGATTTATCTAACTTACATTCGTTTCTTTTTATCATGCAGTGCATTCATCGAGATTTGGCGGCACGAAACATTTTGGTGAGCGATAACTACGTGATGAAGATAGCTGATTTCGGGCTGGCCAGAGATATTCACGATCAGGAGTACTACCGTAAGACGACGACAGGCAAGCTACCGATTCGATGGATGGCACCGGAGTCGTTGGAAGAAAAATTCTACGATTCGCAAAGCGATGTGTAAGTGTTAAGGTTTATTTTATTAATTCTCTCCATGGTTTACGAAACTCAATCGTTGATTATTCCACCCTAGATGGTCTTTCGGAGTTCTTCTGTGGGAAATTATGACACTTGGCGGCAATCCTTACCCATCGATTCCAACGTGGGACAATTTGCTAGAGCATTTGAAAAAAGGAAAACGGATGGAAAAGCCACCACTTTGTTCAATTGAAATGTATGTTGAGACCGTATTTCTTTGTTTTCTCTCGAAAGCTAAACTATGCTAACGCCTTTACTCTTTTACCAAAGATACCTTTTCATGCGCGAGTGTTGGCATTATCGGCCAGAAGAACGACCTACGTTCAACGAAATTGTGCAGCACCTAGATCGACTCGTCAGCATAACGTCTAATGAGGAGTATCTCGACCTAGGATTACCGCAGCTGGAAACTCCACCCTCGAGTGACGATAGCGACGACGAGGAGGACGAAGAAGATTGCGACAATCAAGTGGACCCGGAACACGAGCGCGTCCACATGTATCGATTCAATAGAAGCTACAACAACGACTGTATCTACTAAGCATTGTGCCATTGGGAGAGGAGGCTTGAGATTCCACAACAAGAGCCTCTTAAAGTGAGCTATCCCAAAATAGTTTATTTATTGTACAGCATCGTTTGAACGTGAATGTATGTTTGAGAACGGGTGAGACGTATGAGCAATAGGAGATTAAGGTTGAACAAGACTGTATTTATTTGCGTGTAATGTAGGACCCGGTAGTAGTCATAATGCAAGCAAACAAAGGAGGGAAAACTAGTCAATAACTGCGGAGTCCGTTCGTGCAGCACATCCAAATCATATTGTGTAGTGTACCAAGAGTATAGTGACCGTGTTAAGAGGCCATTACAATTTAGTACTATTTGTTCTGTCGACGATTGCTTCGCGGGCCATAGTTCGCACGCCAAAGCAATATCTCTGTCCGAGTTTAGTGCACTACAGAGTATAGTTATAGTTGTACTTTCGAAGAATAATTGTAAGTCAACGAGTTTAATTAGGTTTACATACGTACCATGACGTTCAGTGTAATCCGGAAATCTTTTGCAAAGGTATCCCGTATTGAAGGTAATTGTAGCACTGTAAATCGACACCCTATGGAGGTCTAATGCTTTCAGTGAACAATGTTAGCAATGTAAGAGAAACGTTCAACGAGTATTATTGTAAATAGAATAAAGTTGAGCATGGTGCACCCGAATTAAGCGAATTGTAAAAATCGAAGCAATAAATAAAACCTAAACACAAAACCAACATAGTAGGGGATAATTTTTATGTATTTGAAAGATTTCTTGTTCTCATTATCTGGTTGAGGGGTGTAAGATACATCTAACTACCCTAATCTACGCTGATCATACCTGCCGTAGTAAATTTATGAAACTGCTAGATCAGTTTATAAAAATCTTAACTTTTCCTCCATGTGTTCATGTTGATCACCATGTTTTCAATTGGCTATGGAAAATTTAAAATTTTATTTTAAGAAATACCCTGACTTTGGAAGACAAGTTGTCACATTTAAACATGCTTTTTCTGAAATCTTTTGTTAGAAACTTTTGCTAACTAATGAAAATATTTACGTAAAATATGATCCGCATAATCCGCACGTGTGTAAAATTCGTTACAACTGTAGTTTGAATTTCAGTTTGTTGGATTGGATTGTATCCATCACGTTCCGAGGGCACATGGAACTATCGTTCCCGGTGTTAACCGCAGTCCATCACCACACACATCCAAGATGGCGGGTAAGTGCGTGCATCTGTGCTGGGCGAACTGAAAACTATCGCGAACCTTCTACAAGCAAATCTAATCTTTCGTGACAACCATGTTTACAGAACTATTCGCCAAATACACATGTACCAACTGCCAGGAGGACATTTCAGGGATCCGCGTGCACTGCGTAGTGTGCACGGACTTCGAGCTTTGCCTAGCGGTAGGTGTGGTGGTGTCGATGCGAAAAAGAGGGCTTCTTCCTTTTCGTGTATGACGTCAGCTGGCTTGTGTCAGTCGGTGCATTGACGTTTTTTGTCTATGTTTATTTCGCCCCCTCCGTCCTCATCAACCGATTCGTTTGTTTACAGTGTTTTGCGGCGGGGGCTGAAATTGGACCGCATCGTAATGATCACTCGTACCAGTTCATGGACACAGGCATCCTGTCCATCTTTCGCGGCAGAAGTGGCTGGTCGGCACGCGAAGAACTGCACCTGCTGGATGCGATCGAACAGTATGGCTTTGGAAACTGGGAGGACATTAGTAAACATATCGAAACTCGCTCGCCGGAGGAGGCCAAAGAGGAGTATGTGTCGAAATTTCTCAACGGTACGATCGGTCGTCACACCTGGCAGACGGCGATCGATCAACGCCCAATCCTGACCGATCACACTTCGGACGATACGGGACCATTAAGTCAGCTGTTGATACAGAAGCTACCGCCAATGGATTGCACTACCGATGAGGCGGCCGCACTAGGATACATGCCAAATCGTGATGATTTCGAGCGGGAATACGACCCGACGGCCGAGCAGCTAGTTTCCACACTGTCGTTGCAGCCGGACGACGAAGATGTGGATATGTTGCTGAAACTTGCCCAGGTGGATATCTACACACGTCGGTTGCGGGAACGAGCCCGCAGGAAACGAGTGGTGCGCGATTATCAGCTGATCGCAAACTTCTTCCGTGGGAACATGAAACGAGTACGCCAGACACGTGACCAGCGGGAATTCCGAGAACGCTTGCGAACCTACTCCCAGTTCTACACGTCGCACGAGTTCGAACGACTCATTTCGTCTCTGGAGCGCGAACGAGCGCTACGGATCCGACTGTCCGAGCTGAACCGTTACCGGTGGAATGGTATTCAGCGTGTGGATGAATGTGTTCACTTCGAGCAGCACGTTGCCGCGGCACAGTACCGCAACACTGGACCGTACGGCCATGGACGCACGGTAAGCATGCACCAGTGTAGCCTTACGCACCAATTGGATCGGCATGGAAATGGATTGGTGTGTGATGTATTGAATACGGTCCCCTTGTGCCATTTCCTTTGCCACCATCGGTGTAGTTTCCGATTATACATGGGAGCTATTTTTGTGACTATTAATGTTCTCGATGCCCGCGACTCCCGGTCTCAATCTCTTTTTTCTCTCTCTCTCTCTTTTACTGTATTGTTTTTCTCCCCTTTTTGCGCACACGGTCGGTTTCGAAATAGCTTGCATGTATAATCGGTCCAAACGGTCAGTCGATCACCGGTTGTATAAGACAAATTTTGACAGGACAACCGAAGCAGAGGCGTCTCTGGCGAGAGCGGCAAAGGGGCATCGGTGTCGGCGGTGGTGTCGGGCAGCGTAATGGGCCAGGCAGTGGGGGTATCGGCGTTGGCGGCGACTCAAGCATCAGGACAAGCAGCGCAGCCGACGGTGGTGGGATCGGTAAGAAGAAGCGAAAGCGACGCCCGAAGCTCAAGTTCCATCGACCGAAAGTCCACGCACCCCACCGACGACCGGGTTTGCTCCGAAGACTCATACAACAGCAAAAACTGCTCGGATAGCTTACAGCGGGAGGCAGTGAACCCCTCGAACCCGGCGGTCGGCAATCCGCATCTGCCGGGGAGCGGCCAGAAGCACCACCACCACCACCAGCAGCAGGCGAACGCCGGCGCCGTGGGAGGAAACCTGGCAGCCGATCCGGCCCAGCAGCCCGGGGGACAACTGCTAACGTCTAACGAAATTCAGCTCTGCAGCTCGCTTAACATGCCCGTCACGCGCTATCTGACGCTGAAGACGGTGCTGCTTAGTCGGCCCACCCTAGACCACAACATAAACTCGGTTGCGGAAAGCATCGTCAAGAAGTATCTGGTCAGCCGTGGGTGGCTACAGACCAGTCCACAGAACTGAGCGTACACAGCTACTGTACAGTAGAAGGCCAGTTTTATGATTTTAAAATTATGACCATAAGCAAAATTTTAGTTGCCGTTGATCTCATGCATTAGGAAAACACAAACACAAAATTACCACAAATTCGTTTCTACTCTACTTCGTGCACGAGATATCAATGCAGCAACATGTATTTGACAGGGAAGGCTCTACATTAGTTGGGATGTAAATTGTTTTTTTAGAGTCACTTGAGTAGCTCTTGAGAACAGTAACAGTTTGCACACGAATTCTGTGTGTACGTGTGCATTATGCCATAGTTTCGCTATCGGAGTAGTTCACATTCCCACTGCGTGATAACAGTAGAAGCTTTTGATGCAATTATTTAAGTAAAGCACACACAATTGCATGCGTGTGTTCGACGTGTTCTAACGGATTTGGTGTAAAAACACCACATAAACCTCCACTGTAGGTTATCGATGCGTAAATTGAACGGAGAAAGCTCTTAGTTTTAATCGTAAAATAAAGCTAAAGAAAATTAAACTTGTTTGTATTTTTTTAATCTGGTTTTCTTAATCAGTTATTGCCACTGTTAAACTCACAACTATGGATTATTTTTTATAGGGTGTTTAACCGCCGTGTTGCAAATGGCTCCATAGCTCAGCTGGTTAGAGCGTCGTGCTAATAACGCGAAGGTCGTGAGTTCGATCCTCTCTGGAGCCAAAATTACCTTTTTTTATGCAGAAGTTTATAGCGTTGCATACCCTTTAAGATCATTTTATGGTAAATTGTTGCTCGTGAATGTAAAATCCAGATTAGATCGTGAATTGCATTTTATTCAATAGCTCAAATGGCATGCCTCGAATTATGAAGATTTTTTGTGTTCGTTTCGTTGTCAATATAATTGCAAAGCTTTTGAGGTATTCTATTATGTAATCATAGTCAATCACTTTTGAATTGCATCATTAAAACAATATTATATCTCATGAACAAAGATATTTTTGGTGAAAAAAATCACTTAATAAAAGTATTTACAAATAAAATAAAATAACAAACGATTAATATTCGTCAGCGTTCTACTGTAAACTGTCAATTTAAATTACGATTCTTACTGCATACGTCAAATCGTGGATACGTTGCAGCTTGCATCCAGCTTGTTTTATGGCCTCGTGAAAAGAGTGCTTGGGACGGCAAAATCACATCTTTGCGTGTATGTTTTTGTAACGAGAACGATTAACTATGCACACTTTACGTACAAAGTATTCAAGGAAAAGTTAATTGAGCAGAATTTCTGCGTTTATCTTCCCGAATGCAGCTTTTGCCGTAAAACGCCTGACAGGCTGCAAAGCTGCTGACGTGTCGGAGTGACGGAATGTCAAGCGCAAAGAGGTAGGCATTAAAACACGATCATCAAGGGGGCATAATTTGTTGTGTAAAAATTACCTGTTTTCATCAAGAAAACGAGTGCCTATAAGACGCCCAAAAAAACGACGCTTGACTGGTGTAAAAGATAATTTGTTGCTGTAAAAATCAAAGGTCGTACGGTGTGACCGTGTGGAAAAGTATTTTTGCCCACCAACGCGTTGACTTATGACGCCCAGCTTGCGCCAGCATCATTGCGTATGCAACAAGTTTGACAAATAATCCAATAGGAAATCCCAACTCGGTGCATTCTGGCCTGTGCATTCTAGAGCGTTTTTAACACCCGCCACCCCGGGTTTGGGTTCGTGCGTGCGTTTGGTTTGATTTTAGGCGCATAATTTGCCGTGATCGAATGTGACCGCGAGAGTGTTGGCGGGATCCTTCCATTCGGGCTGGCTGGTTGGCTGTGTAAAGCATAGTGCGAAGTGAAAACGAACATAAATTGTGCCGTGCAGAATGGTGGGAAGAAAAACCACAACGACACGCTCCGGCGGTGGGGTAGTGAAGAAAGAGGAGATTTTGATGAACGTGCAGTTGAACGGCGACGACGAAATAGCTCTGGTGCCCGTCAACAAGGAAACCGAGTATGGAAGCGCGTCCGGTGAGGAGGATCGGGAGGGGGATGACGATGAGGAGATGTCGGACCATCCGGACTCAGATCCGGAACTGCTGGAGACGGCGGATGGGCGACTGGTGCTTGACATTAAGCGCAGCAAGTGTTGCGGCAAGTGCAAGAAGGTGCTCAAAACGTCGTCTGTAAGTAGTACGATGGCGCGTACCTAATGCCATCTTAAGAATATGCAATCCGCAAACCGTTTCGCCTGATGAAATGTAGGAAAGAAGTATTAAGCAATCTCTTAATTACAGCAAATGCGAGCCCACAAGTCCGAGTGTACCGGTGTGGTGGATTCGGTGCAAGAAGCGATCAAGCAGGAGCGGAAGGCAGCCAAATATGCCAATCCGAGCGAAGAATTCCACAAGTACTGCAATCCAAACCCGGACAACCCATGCTACTGTTGCGGGGAGGACATAACCACTGCCCACGTCGGTCACATCCGGTGTCAGTTTTGCCCTAAATCGTTCAAAGCTTACGAATATCTGGATCGACACATTAGTTCCATCCACTCGGAATCGGACGCGTTCGCGTGCTGCTACTGCAATGCCAAGTGCAGCACGCAGCAGATCCTAGACGAGCATCTGAAGACGCACGACGAGGGAAAACCGTACGCGTGTATGGCCTGCGGCAAAGATTTCACCCGCCGCTATCATTTGGACCGGCACGAGAAGCACACCAACTGCGGCATGGTCCCGAAAGAGGTGGAAGTGATGCCGTGCGAAGTGTGTGGCAAGCAGTTCACCCGCATCGATAATCTTCGCGAGCATCTGCGCTCTCACATGGGACAGGGCGCACGGAAGCGCGACTACCAGTGTCCGTACTGCGTGAAATCGTTCTACGGATCGTCGCTGCTGAACATTCACATCCGCACGCACACGGGCGAGAAACCGTTCCCGTGCGATCTATGCCCGATGTCCTTCCCATCGACCGGGGCACTGCGGAAGCATCGACGCAAGCATACGGGCGAACGTCCGTATCGGTGCGACGAGTGTTCGGCAATGTTTGCGGCACGGGAAACACTTAATCGGCACCGTATGACGCATACCGGCGAGCGGCCACACGAGTGTCAGCAGTGCGGCAAACGCTTCATCCAGGCGACCCAACTCCGCACGCACATGGCAACCCACACGGGCGAAAACGCGTTCGAGTGCAAGGAGTGCGATGCGAAGTTCAACCGGAAGGCACGGCTAACCGAGCACGTTCGCTTCATGCACAAGGGCGAGCAACCGTTCTCGTGCAGTACGTGCTCGAAGATGTTCTTGCGCCGGGACGATCTGGTGCGACATGAGCTGATCCATTCGGACGTTAAGCGTAAGTCGACCGAGGTGGAGGATCTTCTGACGAGTAGTTTTTGTAACTATGTTTCCCTATATCCGATCACAGCGTTTGAATGCACTACGTGTGGCAAGCATTTCACGACAAAAACGGCGATAAATTTGCATCAACGAACGCATCTGGAGGATGCACAGGCGCAGTGCAAGGTTTGCTCAAAAGTCTTCAAACGTTCCGACTGTCTGCTGCGGCATATGCGTTCGAAGCATCGGTGAGTTTTGTTTTGATTTTGCTTTACTTTTATTGTGTTTGTTTTTTTTTACCATTCGTTTGTATATGATAAGTAATTATTTTCGTAAAAATCCTACAACTCATTTAATATTCTTTTCAAACCTCCTTTGGTACCCAATTATACCTTTGTTTCGATTACGTTTCTACTAGTTTTCGTTCCAAATGGTGATTTTTCAATGTATATGGGAATTTTGTGTTTGATCCGTTCATTATGGATTTTTGATTAAAAACACTAAACTAAGGGCCGTTTTCCATGTCATTCAAACTTCAGGAACGTACTAAATCCCTTCATACAAGCGAGAATAACCTGTTGGATGAACTATGACGGATGGATGAAATACGCACTGGAAAGACTTTCAGCGCATGCTTTTCTGTGATGGAATTACTAAAACCAAACACACTAACACACGTGAAGGTCACAGTGGCTTTGAAATGATACTAGGATTCACCAGTGACCGTAGAAAACTGTTGGATGTATGAATAAAAAACTTGTTGTAATAATAATTCAATACATATTCTTTACATTATAATTAACATGATTAACAAAGGCACTAGAGGAGTATTGAATTCTATTAAACTAACAATTTGTAATGTAAGTTGTATGCTTAATAACAGGTGGATGATGCCATTCGAACCATAAAGTATACAATGCGTACAACAAATTGTTATTCTATTTCTTGGCACTTATACGAATTTTCAGAACTTCTGTATGTGTTTTAAGTTTGTAGAGCAAATTGTATGATTTTGAGCTTTATGATCTCTTTATTCTTAGGACTAATCGTAATAGTAACGCATAGTTTACCAATTTCCAAACTTTTATTCTTTGCCAATTTATTAATACTTATCTATTGAAAAGCATGTAAAGTTTTATAATCTTTTCTGTGGGTCTTTGGCTTCAGGGATTATTATTATATTAATGAATTTAGTATGAGGTAGTGCACTGATTTAAACCATAAAGAAATTATGAATCAAATTTAGATGACATAACGATAGCGTTCTTTTATGTTTTTTAAAAAAAGTTTCACTGTACGTTTGTATTTAAAAGTGAGGCTTAAGTATAATTTTGTTTCCAATGCTTCCCACCAACAGCGAGTACTTGGACCAAATTATTGATGATACTGAAAAAGCAAAAATGGAACAACTGATGGCCAAGCGGGTGGCAGAAAAGGAAGCTACGGTCGAGATCGATGGTGCCGTATATCAGATCACCACGATGGAAGAGAACCAGGCCGCGAAGGAGCTCGAAGTAGAGCAAAACCAAACGGTGGAAGTGTTTGAGGTGCTGGAGGTTCCGACCAGCGCACCGGAAGCGCCCCCGATCGCAATAATACCGACCACTTCGGTACCATACGAGTTGCTACCGATCACGGAGGATACCGAGGTGATCATAAGCGAGGAGGGTGACGTAGAGTTTTTGGAAAAATCAACACCTACGCTCGTACAAAGCATCGTGGACTTGGGGAAAGCTAAGAAGGAAACGATCGTTCCTGTGGACGCCAACAAGAAAGTACAGACACCGATAGCGATCCCGGCAAAACCGATAGTGGTGCCAGCAGGACGACGATCACCGCCGGTTGTGTTAGATAAACCACCGCCATCCATTGTGGGGCGACGATCCCCTCCGATCATCTTGCAGAAACCGGTGACACCGGTTGCAGCTCCGAAAGCGTCAGTTTCCGTCAAATCTTCCACCAGTAGCGGTGAATCACCGAAGCAGAGCATTTCAAGCCCCAAACCGAGTGGCAGCGGGCTGGTACAGCAAAAATTGGACATCATGTTAAGCCGTCCAGTTCCGAAGCAGACAACTAATGGTGCCGAGAAGAAAAGCCCGACGGTAAAACCGAAACCGGAACGTAAGGAAACGAAGGAACAGAGCGTAAAGCAAGTAAAGCCTCAGGTAACTGTCTTACCTGTTGCTAAGGCTCAGGAAGTGAAGCCGAAACCTCAGCGGGTGGTACAGAAGGAGCCTGCCAAACTGACAGATGAGTCGAAACCGAAGCGCAAACGTGCCGAACCGAAAACTTCCCCGCCTGCCGGTGGGAAACGCGGGCGTGTCGAGGATGACAGTATTCCGATCTTTCTCAGTGATGACATGCTGGAGCGCAAAATATCCGAGCTGCTCCAGATGCTGATGGGTGATGATATGTTACGCAGCTTCGGTTGGCCCGACCGTCCCGTGGAGGAGGTGCTGGGACGCGTAATCATAGGCTGCGGCCATCAACCAACGAAGGGCGAAGAAGCTGGTGACCATACGACGCGCATGCGAGAGAATACGAAGATACTGTTCTCCGTCACCATGGACGACGAACACATTAAGGCGCTGCTCAACAATCACACCGTGGACGAAGTTATAATGCACGTGCTGAAGAACAAATGAGCGGACGAGCGAGCATCCGGAGTGTGGCTCCGGAGGCATATTCTCGCGGGTCACGCGAGCGGTGCAATTGACTATAGTTTTATCATTTAATTATTTTCCTGCTTGTCTTCTAATATCAACGCAGTACGCGAAGTGGCCTTCCAAAGACCTTATAACGAAGTGAGGTTATATAGTTTTTTTTTATTATTCTTGAACGAAGATTTTATAAAGTTTCACTTATTTCATACGCTGTATAAGGGTATAATAAAACATCAACTGAACTAATTTCAGCGGAAAATGCCTTCATTCGTTTGTGGTTTGGAAGGAAGAATACGCACAGACGACACAGATTCCGCGTGAGATGCTGGTTCAGCGCACGGAAAGGCATTGCACTTTGGCGTCGGGTGGGGTTACGATTAGCATTGTTACATGAACTTTAGCGCAATCAAACCGGCGAGGATCACCACCTCCATTACGATGATCATAATAAGGATCAGCTTGTTGTACAGTACGTTCCGTTTCATGGCACGGATAATGGCACCGGAACGGCTTAGGTCGTTGTTCGCATCTTCCAGTCGGCGTTGGCTGCGGAGTAATGATTCACGCTGCACTTCAAGCTCATTTATAACCTGTGGGCAAGTGCAACAAACAAAACAAAATGAAAAACCTTGGCTGCGGGCAGTCGAATCATTTGTGAGGCTTCTTCGCACCTCATGACCCGTATGTTCCGTCTCGATGGCGATTTGATTCGAACGGGCCAGACTGGCGGACGTTCGTTCCAGTATCTGTCGTCCCTGTAGCACCTGCTGTCGATGATGATCGTTCCAATCGAAATCCGCCATTCTGCAATATTGATCAATGAACTTGCATATGGGCCTGATAAAGAACTGCGATATCGTGTGAATAAAAACAAACACTGTGTTGTTATAGGTTGTTGTTTTGGTCTATTGCTAGATTATCAACCCTGAACTGTCAGTGGGTAAAATAAAGGCAATGTCCCATCGAAAAAACATTCGTTGTACGCGAGGAAAAGCAACAACAAAAGATAGAAATAGTTCAACGTATTATGCATCATAATATGCCACAAAAAATATCGTTACGAGAACTAACAACATATTACTAACTTGAAAAGAAAGATATCATTTCCAGACATATAATAAATTTACTAAGATGACGGATCCGAAAAGTAGCACAAATCTACAGAGATTGCAGAATTGGTAAAGCGTTAAAACAACAGAGATCGTAGAATGAAAAGAAAAAAATCTTGTCCAATTGTTACAAGGGTTCAGTAATGGATCAATGACACGAAAAACAAAAATATGCATTGTGTTTTTACAACCATCCATGCAGAATATCGGTCAAATAACGTACACTTTCCGCATTGGTCAATTGGGTCTTGTTCCGCTTTTTTTGAAATCAAACATTGAAAGCTAAGCTACCAGGTTTTGGTGAGTCAAATTTGACTGTTGTGTTCTAGGTTGATAGGTATGGTCATATCATTCAAATCGTGTCGTCTTCTTTAGAAAAATATGTTAAATAGAAAAGCTTTATGTGTTCAGGTGGATTGAAAGAGTAATGAGAGAAATGGTGATAGAATGAAAGACATTTGTATTGTGTAAATTAAATACATCAAATAAAACATCATCATATAAAATAATAGAATAAATTAAGTAAAGATTATGTAAGAAAGGATGAATGGGATAGTGTTGTTAACGGTTTTCTTCATTTGACTACAAATACATCATTATCAGCTGATCTACAAACATTTCTTATTGTTATGCCTAGATATGCGTTTGCTCATGAACGTAATTAAACAGTGCCCGTAGACGTCAAACATCGCTTCCAATATGTCTACCTTGACAGATCACTGACGTCACCTTGCTTACATCCATGTTGAGCTGTGTTGTTGCTGCAACTGAGCGGAAATAAAACGAAGAAGAAGAAGAAGTTGAATTGGAAGGCTAGCCGTGTGTGCATACTCGCTGCTGCTGCTGGAGTTTTCGTGAAAAATATTCTTTTCTCGTGGAAAATCCGTGGTGCCAGGGGCGTCGCCAAGAAAAACGTGTCGTGCTCACGGAGAAAACTCCTTATCCTATTTAGCAACCGCGATTGCGGAGAGCTTCCGGTGAAAAGGTGTGTGATGTGAAAATTTTCTTCACTCGTGCTACTGGGAGTGGTGGTGGTGTGAAAAAATGCATTTTCCTTTCGGCTCACGGGTGCAGACTCCGGCTGAAGCCCAATTTTGTTTATCCAGATACTCATAGTGCAGTTTTTTTTCGTATAGTTTATGTGCGAAAAGATGTGTTGATTGTGTGATATATTTTTCTCCACGCGCTGGCAAGATGCAAATGTGCAGGGGAGAAAAAACGATACGCGGACCCACCGTGTGCAAAAACCATCCCACCGTGGCGCAGTGCGTGGTGAAGTGGAAACCAAAAGGAAAGAAAAAAACGTGTCCAATTCTAATTCTGTGTCTCGTTTTTGGTAGGCGAAAGAAGCGGGCGGGGTGGTATGTTGTTATCTAAAACCGTCGTTTTCTTGACACCACGGGCACATCCAGATGCACAAACACACAACAGACACACATATGCGGATGCGGTACCTCGAAGACGAGGGTGTGAAAACGTCAACCAGCAAAAAAAACCATCACTATTCGTTTTCCACCCATAAAAGGTTGATGGTGACGGAGTCCCTTTTTCTGCCGTGCTTTCGTGGTTTTGCTTCGTTGATTTTTCACCTCCTCACGCCGACGGCGGCGCTACGGTGTTGTTTTTTTCTGTTGGAATCGCGTCCGTGCGTACGTGTGCGCGTGGTTGTGAGAGTTGGATGGATGGTCCGGGCAGGAGCGAAAACAACGACAACAAAACCATACCGTGAAACTGTGAGATTTTCTGTCCCATTTTCTTTCCAACGTGGATCGGAGAAGGAAGCAGAATTTTCGTTCCGCACCCCTAGATAGAGTTATCCAAAAATAATACACACTTCAACCGAGTGTGTGTGCTTGTGTTGTGTTATTTTTCTCTATTTCTCCTGCGCTTGTGTGTGCAGCAGCAGTGCGCCGCCGGGGATTGTATCGCTGTGTGTATTTTACCCGTTTCGGATGAGCAATTTGGCTGCGATGACGCGTGAGACGGTGTTGGTGTGACAAATGGACGGACGGCTGTGTGCGTGCTCGCACACCTGGAATGTGTGTGGTTGCGTGCTCCATGTAGGTGCATGTGCATGGCCGTTGCAGCGGCTGCACCTGCATCTACAATGCATTTGCATTGCCGTGCGCTTGTAGTGGTGTTGTACAGTCGCCTCGCACCCGTCCAGTCGGTCACGGAAAAAAAGCGGGAAGTCGTGCGCGTGAATCAAACCAGCTTGCGCGTGCGTTGTGTTGTGGTGTCAAGCAAGGGAAGAAAAACTCGGGAGAAATAGGTGCTTTTAAAACAAAAATTGGAAAAAAAACTCCTGAAATATTTTTAATATTAAAGATGTCATCTTTTAATTGTAAATATTTATTTTCAACTGCTCGTTTTTGACAGGAGTTCACCAGTGAAACTTCAAGCGGTGCAGCAAAGAAGTTGTGTGCTCTCTTTCGCGTAAGATTTTGCTCACGTTTTTATTAATAAAACAGAAGAACCAGTGTGGCGAACAACCATACGCACACACACACTCACACGTGTGCGCGCGTGTAAAATCAGCTAAATCCGTCGCACACGATTGTGCGGCTCCCGGGCGCTTCCCGTGCGAATGCCGGTGCGTGCGTGTGTGCCCTTGTGTGTGGTGTAAAATAAAGCACAAGGAAAAGAATTGCATTCCTGCATCGGCTAATGTAAACGTGCACC
>JXXB01003355.1:0-14525 GCA_000956275.1 Anopheles koliensis
CCTACCTTACCGACCGTTCTTGGCCGTTCTTGGGGAGGATGAAAGGGGTGGTGGGTAGCGTGCATCGCATCCCATTTTCAGCTGCGCGCGCACGCCAGACGGTGTTGGCAACCATTTTTTTTGTTGTTTCTTCGCCTTCGATTTCGCTCCCGATCGCGCGCCGGTCAGTCGCCCCGCCAAAGTTCAGTATCGCGAAACGAAAACGGCGAACGCGCAAAACAAAACAAAAATTACTCATCCCCTCCCCATCTTGCCGCTCGGATTCTTGGGGCAGGTTGTTGGCAGACCGGCAGGGCTGGGTTTTACATTGTTACTGCCCCGTACCCCTCCCTCCCGGCGGTGCTCCAAATGTTTTTCAAGGTGATGAGGTGAACTCACCCCAGCGAGTTGAGTCTGCTGCCCCGGGGCTGGGCAACGAACCCGGGCGCTGCATCTGTTTTAAGGTGCAACTTACCTAAAAAGGGATGCTCCCAGGGCGGCACTCCGGTCGCTGAAAAAGGGCAACGGTGGCGGGAGCAGTATCCTGGCCTCGTCGAGGCAGGAAGTGCGTTTTTTTTTTCATTCCTGCACGATCACGTAAGCGCACCGCTGACGTTCAGAACAATGGGAAAAGGGAAACGGACGACCTGAGACATGTGTATTTACGACCGTTGACGAACTGGTGGACAAAGGAACATATTTCCAGATCCAAAGGTAGAAAGGCAGTGGGTACTAGTTAAATGGAGAAACTGATCTTCGTAAAATTTGCTTCATAAAGATGCTTTATGTTAGATGGAAAAACAAGCGACGAACCGGGAAAAAACCCATCGATAAATGTATTTAAAAAGAAAATGATTTTTTGAAGGTTTTTGAAATCAAATCAAATGCTGAAACCTGCGTTTACAACCACCTTCATCCACCGGAACATTGCGCGACAACCGTCTAGACTGTACCTCAACTTCGACGCACCCTTATACAAAACACATCTCGCTTCAACACAATCGACCGAGGAGCAAGAACCGGAATTGATCCCGTTGCTCACCGCCACGTCAAACTTTCGATCGCGCGCTCGGCCCCCGCACCGGCGGGACGAGCTGTGGAGAACAGAAAAGCACAACACCCCCAAAAAAAAAGCATGGCCGGCTTTTGTGTACAACTTTCAGTACCCGAAACTCACCGGGAATCAGCTGCTCCGGGATCAAACCGTCACCGGTACGGGCAGGGATGGGAGTGGGGAATCGAAAATGGGATTAGCTATTGTGTGCCTGAACTCGAATGCTCCCGCTCCTTGCTGCGACCTTCGACTGGCGAGGTGTTCCCGGTGGTAGAGCGCGAGAGAATGGAAGCGACTCTCGAACTCACCAACATAATAGCGATCACTCGAGCGGCCGCGCAAAGAGGGCAACGAACGATCAGTTTCATGAGGCGCGTTTACATGCCGTCATTCAGTGCTCCGGATGCTGCTGTTTGCTTTACGAAAATTCCCCAAACTTTTTTGCCTCGCATGTTTTTTTCTCTGTTTTTCGTCCTGTCTCGGTTGTATCTGTTAAGGAAAAAAATAAAAATCGTCCGTTGTGAAAAGAAACCGATCGTGTCGTAAGCACGAGTTGGAATGATGCCAGATGACGCGATCGCGATCGTCAAGGGTCGCAGGACTCGGGAGGTCCGGAAGTCCTTGAGAACGACCGACACCAAACCGACCGTCTTCGAAGGCACACGGTAATCCTGATCGAACGCGACACACACCAACTGACGAAGGACGGCGTGAATAAACATTCGCAGCTAATAAGCATGTGCCGTGTGTGGATGCAGGGAATACTTTGGAAAGGGAGCGGAAAATTGCCTCTAAAACGAAGTGGGGAAAAAAAAAACAGCCGATACAACAACAACGCCGACAGAAAGAAAAAATACACCCTCGAACTCTTCTCGTTTCTCGCCTTCACATGCACGTTCTCGGGAAGGAAAAATGCATTTTTTTTCCTACGCGGTCGGTGTTTATTCGACGAATAATAATATCGATCGGAACGGGGAACCGGGAGGGAGGGAGGAAGGGAGAAGAAAGGAATCAAGAACCCTTCGGCTGTACTGCATAACAACAACCACCACCGGGAACGCTACCGCTGCGTTCATTGACCGACCGGGGTAGGGTCGGCGGCATTGTCGTGAAGAATGCGTTCAAAAGATGTGCGTGCGTGCGATCTTCCTCCGATCCGACGCGATCCGATCGGTACATCGGGTCAGTTCACTGACACTCGGCACCCCGAAACCAGAAGGTACACAAACCCGAACTGCCCTCGGATTATGAGCCGGCCGGTCGTTCGGTTGGGCGTGCATCTTCTTCCACAGACGTTTTGACATTTTAAGATCGGAACGTCAGGGCGAAGGACTCCCGCAGAGAGAATGGTACTACTTGTTTCGTGCACCGTGTCGTTGTGCATCGAAAAAAAGACGATCTTGGAATGCTTGTCCACTTGCTTTGCTTCAACCAAACTTAATCCCATGAGTAATTTGAAATCCTCCAAAAACCGAAAGCAGGCCGACTGCGGAAGGAATCCTAACTCTGCACCAGAGAGGATGAAGATGAAGATGAACTCGTTGTGCGTAATACAAAAAAATCTTATCCGCAACAAATGCCGCACTACTTTAAAGCTGATACTGAAGTAACCATCGGACCTAGAGCGTCGTTAAATGTTGCCAAATGCGATATCCCGCGTAGGCAGGAAATGGTTTTTCATCGAAAATACCGCCAGTCAGACGATCAGATGTCGAGCGAGACGCTTTCGGCCCACGATACACCCGTAAGCCTCCAAAATCACGTGGCTTCTCCGGAATGTGCGGGCAGACACAACCCACGCAAATTCGTATCTTTCGCATGCTATTTGCAGCGCTACGTGTGAACGATGACGAAACGTTGTCGGAAACGACGTCAGGGTCGTGCAAAAAAAAAACAATCCACCCAAAAAAAAGGCAAACTTTGCTGTAGGTCTTTTCTTCGCCATTTCCTGTCGGGAGCCTTTTTTACGTCTTCACATGCGTAGGTGAAGGGTATAGCGTCGGTGTTTACTGTGCGTACGGACACCGTCCCGCCACCCACGGGCATAAGGACTTTGAAGAAGTTTAAGCGGTGCTGAAAGCAAACGTCCTGATCGATGTCTTTACAAAACTGAGCACTTTTGCATCGTCTGTGAAGGCAAACTTGTAGTGTTGGTGCAATTGTACGAGGTTTATTGCCACGTGCATTCCCAGACACGCATCGGTTCGTGGGTATTTAATTTTATATTCGGACGAATTGAGTGTTCGCTCCCATCCGAGACAGTGCTTCGGTCGATATTGGTGTGGGATTTAAAATGGCCCGTGGCGTAACATTAGCATGCTGTAACGAATTTTAAGAGTTTTATTTCGACCACAATATGAATGTTTTTTTATCCCGAAACTAAACCCTTGCCTGAGCTGTTGGCAATGTATTTTCATAGGCCCAGCTTGTTATTAATATCGATAAAAAATAATCCCACAATTGCAACTATGAATGTAAAAAAACAGCTCGTTTTGATTGGGAATGACTATTGAAAGTTTCATTTCATTTCAATCGATTAGTGAAGAGATTTTTTTCCAAAGCCGACAGCAATGTTCTGTTTAATATAGCAGCGGTATTTATCGTAAATAATAAAAGCAAATCTCTCTATTTCCTTCACAATCAGCGATCGATTCAGTTGCAGCAGGGAAAGGATAGAATTCACTAGCTGAGGACAGGATAGAATATACGGGTTGTGTTTGAATGTTGTAATCCCGCACTAAAACTTCCGGATTCATCCTTTCGATTTGTGTTTCTGATGAAACTCTTTTCTCTTTGTTAAAGCGTGAACTTATTTTGTTTTGTGGTTCGTTGCTTGCCAACAAACTTAATTGGTATTCGCATCCAACGCATGTCCTGTTTGAATACATTTGAAATAATTTTAATTCAAATTCTTGCACTGGATAAGCTTTAAAATTTCAACAAATGGAATATTTTAGAAACTCATACTTTGGAAAGACTCTAGCTTGTTCGAATTATGAACAACCGAAAAAAAAGTTTGGTTCCGTTTCGCCGCCGACCGACGAAATTCGACCGACGTTCAACGGCGGCAGCAATTAGGTCGAGAAAATATAAACAAAAACTTCTAAAGCTCTCTTGGCGCTGTGGAAAACCTGCGCAGTCGATTCCATCACACACACACAACCAAAATCACGGTGCAGAACGTGATGCCGCCAAACTACCGGCCGGTAAAAGCATGGATGACCTTGACGTGCCGGGGCGGGCATGGCGACGAACGCGAAGGATGTCAGCAAAACAGACGTGCTGTGAAGACGGGTCGATTCCCGAAGCTTTCTTAATAGGTTTTGTGTGTGTTTTCCTCCACATTGGAATGTTTATTTTTTAATTAACAAAATTCAAGCTTTTATCTACAATAAAAAGACCCTCACTGAAGTTTCAAATGACGAACGACCGTTAAATGTCTCGGGCTTGGAAAAGCTCGGTGCGTTGCTTTCGAAATTCGTCAATATGGCGGCCGGCTTCCTACATGCCGGCCTACTAGTACACATTTGACGCTGCAGGCCGTCTCACCCATTCGATATCAGCTGGTTCACGGGAGCGATAAAGCAAAAACGCAAATAAAAAAAAAAGACGCGAGAGAGTTTTCCTACCAGCGAGAGCGGTGCCTGGTGTTGCTGCCCGGCCGGTGAAAAACAAAAAACAAGCTCCTTCCTTCCATTTCGTGCGCGTTTCCGAGTGTTTTTTTTTTTTTTTTTTTGTTCGCCCAGCTTCGACTCCGGACCGGTTGCTTCCGTGTGAGATAGCGCCGTGCTCTCGCGCTCGCACACCGGAAGCTCCACCGGCACCAGCTGCTTGCTCCCGGCTTTCTCCACCATGTGCCAAGCTTTCCGGCGGCGGCACACGAAAGCTTTCCGACCAACGCCAAAACACGCTCGCGTTCGCTCTCGCGGCTGGCTTGGGGAGACCGGGTCTTGCGCAGTGCAGTTTTCCGGGACCGGCCGGGCCTAGTAAAACAATAATACCACCAGCGAAAGCTCGCGGCGGCGGCGACAGTACGTCCTCACGCCGGCCGACCGAGAGGAAGGCCCGCCGTACGGAGGGCGGTTGGTGTCACCTGGAGCATTTCCCGGAACAAAATGCCGCCCCGCTTGGCGGGCGTCTCGGGAAGGAGGGATTTGCGGGCGGTGCGGCCAAAGCAAATGGCACACGGAATGGAATGGAATGGTTTGTGGAATGGTTTGTGGAATGGAAACGTGCATTGCCATCTGAGAGAACATTCGCCATCCGGCTGAGTGAGTTGCTGGCGCTGGCTGGCTCGACTGCTCGGAAAAGTCACACGAATGTCTCCGGGGTTGTGTGGCACTGTTGGTGGTGTTGCTACGTCTGTCCGCTCCTGGTGCCGTGGCGGCCATCTGCTGAAGCCGTGCTCGTTCGTACGCTCGCTCGGTTCGGTCGGTGTGTGCTCGTACATTTCTTCGCTCGCCGAATCCGGCCAGTACGGCCATAGCGCGCACGCCAGTACAACAGTTCGCGACCGAGCCAGGGTGTATCGGAAATCGCTACGCTGCGATCTACCCTTTTTTTATTTTAGTGTGCGACCGTAGCTAATCCGTGTGTGCCAAACCGCGAGCAAACAAACCAAAAAAAAAAACTAAACGGATCTCCCGAAGGCCGGGAAGAAAAAAAACCGGGCAAAAATAAAACCGGGAAACGGCATAACAAAAAGGTCACAAGGTTACACCGCAGCGCAGCGGTAATAATACGAGCCATCGGGAGTACACCCACACACCCACACACACATCCGGTTCGTGTGACTAGGTCTACGCCTCCACCCACAAAAAAAAAGCGGTTAGATAGATTCACCGAACGGTGTGTGACAGATCGGTGATTTGCGGAGACGCTTTTCCGGCGAACGTTTTGTTTCGGTTTCTGGCAAAGGACCTTTTCTTGTTCCCATCGAAGGGAAGGTATTTGAGAACGGTCGAAAACGGACTATCGAAGTGCCACACAGCAGTGCAGCTACCTGGGAATTGTGATCATGTGAGAAAGTGTCGAACGGCGGTGCAAAGTTCATTGAGCAAGCGAAAGCGAAAGTGGTGGCTGATTATTAGTAGCCGAAAAACAAAAAAAAAACAACCGAAAAATACAGGGCGATGCAGCACTAAGACATTGCGTCCCCGAAGCAGCAAGTGCGTTCGTCGGCTAACTACGCAGTGTTCGAATTCGAATCGAATGATGTACGAAGGACGCAAGTTTCCTTCCAGCAACTGCACGTCCTAGAGCGCCCTAAGCGGGGCCGTAACCGAGTCGACACACCCCGTCTCTCTGCCGCAACCCCCGGGTGTCCCCGTGGGGGGAGGGGGGCACTCGTGCGTTTATATGTGGGGCGAGGTGCTGTACGGTGCGGGCCATCAGTACGACACATCCCTCCTGCCAGCGTTAGTGCGTCAGCGGCCGTTCGGTGGTCTGTGGCCGGCGGAGGAGCCAACGGTAGCAGCGCGGGCTGGTAGAAAGCGTCCGAGGGACCGTCCGACACCGGTGGCGGCTTCCGGACGGCGCCCGGAACCGTCGACGGCCCTCGGGGTCGGTCTTGGCCGTGCCGGCAGCTACGGCTTCTGCTCGACCGCACCGGCCGCCCCACCGCCACCATTACCGCCGCCGGGGCTTATGCAAGGAGTGCTGCCGAAGACCGTAAGCAATAGTGGGTGGGCGTGAATTCGATTGCCTCTTAGAGGCAGAAAGTAACTCTCGGTGGAACCTACTTTACCTCCTATCGTTTCGGTTTTCCGACATCCGATTGTATGATAATTTTAAACATTTTTCCAGCGCCCGCATCCATTTCCGAATCATTTCCCATCTTCCGCCGTCCGCCGTCTTGAGCATATTTCCTCGGCCCGATCCTGGGGCTGTAAGATGAGCGTGCTCCTAGGTCAGGTGTAAAACCACAAATTGGGAACAGTTCTTGCTGCCGTTCGGGAAGGAGCGCGAGAAACTGAGAGACAACTTTCATCCCGGAGAGCCCATGGGTTGGCATGGGGCATCCTCCAAGATGGTGCCCAAGTGTTGGAAGGATTGCAAAAGCTTCACCTCGCGGGCGGCGGTCACGGAAGTTTCTCTCGCAAGTTTCTTCCCGGCGTAAGAAAATTCCCTTCCCGAAGGAAGCTTTCCCAGCTTTCCGGTTCCGTGCGGCTCTCGCAGAGGATTGCCCTGCTCGAACGCTACTGCCGACACACGCGCACGCTCTCCTAATGCTCCCAAACTTGTGGAGCAGCCGAAGGCAACCGGGACGACCGGGTCGCCGGAGCTTCCAAAAGCCAACCGCAAGAATTTCTACATTGCGTTACAAAGTTCTCGCACCGGTCGTGGCCTATTCTCGCAGGCGTGAGAACTGTGTTAGTGGTGTGGATGTATTTCCCGACCGTGCACAGGATGTCGCGCGCTCTCTCGCGCGTTCTTTCTCTTTTCTTTACTCCTGCTGGCTGCTTGCAGCGGAATGTTGTTTATGCTTGTGCCGGAATTCCACCGAGAATGCTAAACCCGAACCGGCATCCCGAAGCAAGCGAGAGAGAGAGAACGAGAAACTCGAGATTGAGAGAGAGAGGGTAGACGATGTGCCGAATATCCTTCGGCGTTCTCGCCGGCCACGTTCGGTACACCACCTGCGCAATCATCTGCGGTCGGTGAGGCCAACGCCAAAAACTAGGTTTCGAGATCACGGGAGCAAATCTCGCGGCATCCGGCGCGCTCCGGTTGCTGCTGGTATATGAGGTGTAGCTGCCTCAGTATGGGTGTGTCTGTGTGTGTTGGGTGTTTGTAAGTAGGACCTGCAACTATTATGTCATCGAGTAACACAACCATGGCCGTCACAACTACTACCACTTCCAGGTGAACGCTGTTCGTCTTGCTCCGGGTTGTCAGGATTCTTGTTATATCTGATATGTTTATTTCTTGAAATCGTTCGCACACACAGGCGAACTAGCAGAAGTCACGCAAATATAGTGTTCGTCTGTGTGGGAAAAGCAATTGCTGTTGGGAAATTGCGCACCGGCAACCGGCAGCCGGTCTGTAACATGAAATCATAAAACTTAGGAACTGATTGCGAATTTTAAATTGCTTCCCAAAAACTGGCACAATTAACTTAAAGCAGTAAAAGAAAATGAAGTTCTGAATAATTCTTCGCAACAAAAACTTTCATATAAACAACCAGATAAACGACCTATTCTAGCGTTACATTGTAGCGTTACATCGAATGCGTGTAACGCACACAACGCTTACTTTGTTGCATGCCAACTGCGCGCGCTCGAATTTTCCTCCCATTCTCTTTCGACCAGAAAAAAAAAACATTCCCATGCTTGTACATAGCCCTTCCACCTAGCGCGCCGCCTTCCATCTCGCCGAAGGAAACAAGTTCCCGCGGGAAGCGGGAAAATCGATTTTCCGTTCCCTTCACATTGCCTCCATCGTCCCACCGTCGCGCACAAAACCCTTATTTACTTTCTCCCGCGAAGGTGTGTGCGTGTGCACGAGCTTCTTGCGGCTGGTTGCCGGTCGTCGGACACAAACTAAACCAGCGGCGGAGGCCATGTTTACATGTGCGCCGGCTTTGGCGCACTCGAGCTTTGATACGTTTTTTGGGGATTGGGACTTTTTGTGGTGTATTCTACCAGGCGTCCCTTGAAAGCAGGAGCAGCAGAAACGGGAGACAGGAAGAGGGTTACGGGTAGCTACCGGTGATGAATTAAATCGGGCGAAGCCCGGTAAAGCCGGTAGAGGGGAACACAATTTTGGCGAGGTTGATTTTTTTTATCGCTTGGATTCGATGTCTTTTTGTGCTTCGTTCCGGACCATCGTCATCGGGCGCTTCGGGAACAATATTTCTTGCTCCGTTACCCGACAAATCCACCATGGTTCCTACTCCTTTTTCTACTACTTCTTTTCAAGCGTCTAATGATGGCTTGCGTGACGATGATGAACGTTCGGAGAAAGCGGCAAGCGGCAAGACATCTTTCACATGAGTTCATTATTTGTAATATCTTTACCAATTTTCCGTGCCGAGTGAGCGTTTTTTTTTTTTTACAAAGCGATACAGATCAAATTTCTCAGAAACGGATGCAAACAGACGACCAGACTCATGGTCTCGAACAACCGGCCAACCTTTTCTGGCTGATAATAACGGCACGATTAGGTTGAAGTATTATTTTACATAGCAGAAAATTGTAAAACCTTCCAACACTTGTAATGCTTATAACTTACAAATAATCACAAAACTTCGAGTATATGGGACCCTTGTTATGGTTTGAAAAAAAAACCATCATCGAATCTCTTGCTTGCATAGCAACCAGAGCATGCCCGCAACCAAACCGAAAGGGTGTGATTCTAATTATAGAACCCGCTCTTAAATGTAATCTGTATCCTTCAATCCAACCCAATCCATCAACACTCCACGCGACCCGCTCCATGCGACGCTTGGCGAACCTTGAAAATCTTGGCTTCCAAGCTAGCCGCAGGTACATCCAGAACCGCACGCGTTCTGGCGTTGGCGTGTTTGTGGGACAAGGACATCCCGATCGATCGAGTGGCAGCGGGGTGAGGCGGAAGTTTTATGGATAATTGCTTCATTAAAAATTGTACAATAGAAGGTAGACCGTCAACGAGACGATACGATACCAACATCAAAAGAATGGTGGCTGCTCCGACCGGCCACCTTCGACACAGCGGACGATCACTCTCTCGCTAGCGATGTGTGCAATTAGTTATTATGTCAATAGCGCCACAATACTGGCGCTTTTGTTGCGTTGAAAACAAAGTGGTATTGAGTGGCCGGTCGGACTGCTGTGAAACGCTCTGCTAATTAGTTAGAAGGTTGCTTTTTTATACACTGCATACTTTCTTCGCAGTAATCAGCAGAGTAGCAGGCAAATGGGGAGGGGTACTTCATCACTCCCACTCGAAACCGTCACCAGCGCGAGCGGTGGGGAAAGGTTTGGTACGCTCGGTAAAGCATGAGGCTTCTTTTGAAATTTATTACTCTCCGGAGAAGCTTCTATAAAGCGGCTTAGCACGAGACATAGAAGGCACGCTGCTGCCAGCAAGTACGCACCATCGAATAAAGGGTGGTTGTAAAGGGATACCGTCTCCAAACGCCTCTCTAACCGAAGGGACATTCAAAGGATTATCAACCATTGACCAGGGTATAGCTAGCTGGTTGAAATGGAGGCATTTTTTCCTCCACTGTTGTGGAACGACGTCACACAAGTTCTAAGGGAGGGATGCCAAAGACACACACACACACACACAGGCAAACTCAAACGCTACAGTAAACTAGGTCACCGAATGGTGGAAATTGGAAAAAAAACACACACACACGGCGGCGAGTGAATCCTCCTCTCGCTGCCCAAAAATTGTGCGGGTTTGCTGCTACCCCTCAATGCACGTTACAACGAGGAGGGGCGGAGGGTCAAACTGTGAGGGAGCGAACCGTGTGCGGCATTGCATTCGGTGCTCCCATTACACAGTAACACAATTTAGGTGCAGCGTCACACAAAATGGCCGCGCACGGTATATGCATCCATTTTGTGTGCCGCGGCGGCCACTTGCAGTAAAAGCAGCAAAGCAGCAAAGCGCGCAGCAAATGAAGAAGAAGAACAAAAAAAGGAATGCACCCGGTACCGCAAATGCATTTGCGTGGTCATCGCCGAGCGCGGCATATAGGCTGACCCATATATTTATTTATTTTTTTTCATTTTTTATTTTTTTTTTATTTTTGTAAACCCCTTTCTTTGTTTTGATCTAAACGATCAACGCAGGCATTATCTTCTTCCGGTGATAACAGCGAAGCAACGGTGGCTGCTTCTTCGCCGAACAATGCTGCAGATACCTTCCGCCGACTCCGTCCTCCGTTTACGGCTCCGGGGCAGAAGTAAATTAGGTCAACCGTACGAAAAAAAAGGCACGACGTTGGACAAATGGTCGCCCAAAAGATAGGAAAAGTCGTGATAACGGATCCATCTCGCGAGACAACCCGGTGGTGGGGTGAAGGGAAGGAGGGAAAATGGTTCTACGCTTCTGCTTTCCTATATCCTTCCTTCAGCAACCGTTTTCGGTTCAAAATAAGCCCGTTAGCGTTTGCAAACTTTCGCCATTCTGTTTCCCGCCCTTCGCACCGCGCCTCGCAAAACCGATTGGTTTTCCGATAGACGTCCTCCCCACCCGCCCTTGGTTTTGGAGTGGGCTACCTTTTCGTAACTGAAGCGTTACCCAGCGGTAACGGTTGGCTTGCTTGCCGGAGCAACTTCTGCTTAGCTCCGAAAGCAGGTCACCGCAGGCCCCAGAACCAGCGCGATGTAAACACACCAGAACCACGGCCATGTTGCGATAGGGCATAAATAATCGCGGTTGCTTATCGGGCAGGGGAAAAACGGGAAAGCCAATCCAGCAAACCGGCAGCCAAATTGGGCCCCGGGCGTAGGATGAGGAAAGGAACAAATTAAACCGACGCTTAGGGCACGCTCCTTCCAGCCAAACGTTGTCGATCGTTCGCTAATCGCGAAGGAAAACATACTTCCCCAAATCAGCGAACGCCGCCAGGAATGATAAGGAGGATATGGCGCAAGCGTTCAGCGGGGAGGGTCAGCTTTTTCACACCCGGGCGGGTGTCAGCGGGAAAACACTTAGGCCGCCCTCCTGCACCCGTCGAATTATAAACAAAAACAAATTTTCGGTAAATCATGTTGGGTACATAATGTTGGTGGTGTTTGATGCTCGTTACACACACACACACACACATGAACGCCACCAACACCAGTAGTCCACTTACAATGTGGACTTCCCTTCCGAAAGGAAACTAGGTCAATCGATAAGCGCGAGCGAGCGGGATCGAAACAAAAACCGGGAACGAATATCATCCCAGCTCGCTCCTGCCGAGCCGCTCCCGAAAACGCCATTTCGTGCGACAACTTGCCGATGTTTTTTTTTTTTGTTTCACCCGGTGTTGCCGGTTTGTTTATAAAACGTGCCGCGTCCGCGTCCGCGCCCGTGACGGTCCGCCCAGTAAGTAACCGGCCGGAAATTAGGTCCAGGCAAGTGAGAACCCGTTCGCATTCTTACGCATCCGCCTGTACATAGTACCGTGGGCCCTGCGCAATATTTACCACCCCCTATATTCCCCACACCCAACAGATGGCACATCGAAATCAAAACATGGCTGACCGCCAGCGAGAGAGAGAGAGAGAGATGCGTGACGCATGAGCAGAAAGGTGACGCGCGTGCGGGTGGCGCAGCCCATGAGGAACCAGCCAAACCGAGAACCCGGTTTTCCCGGCCGGCACACCGGGTCCCATAGTCCCTACATGGGAGCGGGGTTTATACATAACGTGCGGGAGAACCCGCGGCGGGGTGGGACGTTTACAACCGCCCGCTTCAGCGGCGGTTTTTCCGAGCCCTTTTGTTACATTGTGGAAAGCGCGCGCAATCGGCACGCGAAATGTTGCTGGCGGTGGCGGGATGAATCCGGGAATACATACACACAGGCCACAAAACCCACACACCAACGTAACGTGCACGATCCGAAGCCGCTCGCTGCACAGTGGGTCACCGGGACGATGTTGCGCCTGTATGGATGACATTTACAGCACACACACACACACTTCCGATCCTGACCATCGGCGAGCGAACGAAACGGTTCGGGACGAGAGGCGTCCAGTGTTTATTTGTATATATGTGTCTGCGTGTGTGTCCGTGTGTTCTCCTTCACACCGACGCCACTGGGAGAGGGTAGAATGTATTACATTGTTGCCCGGTTTTTGTCGTGCTACCGATGCCCATTCTATGTACTGCCGTGCTTCTCCTGTGGGAACTATGTACATGCAGTAAGTTTGGGAATGTTTGGCCGCCGCCAGCTCGGAGCTCGATGCCAGACGTAACAACCGGTGGGTGGGTGGTGGTAGCTGTGGGTGCGAACTCTTTGCGATTTATTTTCCCAATCTTTTATCCTCGCTCGTACGCTCGTTTTCGGGAAGAGTCCTGCCGGAATGGGCTTCCTTCCCGGTGCGGCTAGTAAACAATGTAACACAAACCGGGGCGTAAACAAGGCGTACATGCATTTGGTGCCTGTGTGGGTGTGTTTTTGTGGAGGTGGGAGGGGAGAGGGGGATTCATTAAAGGGGCCGCAGGTTGCCCGGAGTATGTAAAGCGGTGTGGTCCCGTTTCCTCCTCCCGGCTCCTTCCCTGGCTTCCAGGCGACCCAGGGAGATGCCGAAAGTAGGTCAACCCCGAAAGCAAAATAATGCTATGAAGAGTGGTAGAGAGCGGGAACGAAATACCTCCCCAAACACACACACACACACAGGCGCGCGCGCGCGGGTGAGGAGAAGAATAAAAAAAAAAAACGTAAACCCCGGGGAGGTGAAGCGAAATTCGCAACCGCGCGGCGTACCATTCGCATGCAGTCCGCACACCGGCGACGTTCGGCCGAGGGACGCGAGCGCGAGGAATGATCCCGCTTCCGGTGGTTGTTTTAACTAACAAAAATAAAAAAGGAAAAAAAAAGTATAACGCCAAAATAACGCCGTGTAACGCACACGCACACCCGACCGACCCGGTCGGTACAGTGCGCGCGGTACGACCGACCCGCCAGCCAGTAACGTGACGCTACGCGAGCGATAATGACGCAGCCTCGCCGAGCCGCGTAGTAAAGCGTGCACTTTCCGTGACAAAACACGAAGCCCTCCTCCCTCCGCCCCAAACACCGCGTTCGGGAAAGGTTTCGGGAAGTGAAAAACCGTGGCAGCCAGGAGCAGCTGGGAAGAAGGGAATAAAAATGGCCAGCGGGCAAGTGTTGATATCGCGTTCCTGTGTCGCGCGCAGAACGCAAGTGTTCAAGCCGAAAGTGCGAAATGTAAGGAGTGCTTATACTTAAATGTGGCCGGCGGCGGTGGCGGTCTCTTATTGGGTCGCTTGTTCGTGCGCATCGTTGCCGTTTCCGAACGAACCTTTTACACCTTCGAGCGAAATGTGGAGCTTACGACAGTGAAAACATTCTCCCTATCTCACTCTCATCCCCTCTCCCCTCTCTCTCTCTCTCTTTCTCTCTCCCTCACGCACCACAGGTCAGTCAGCGAATTTATAAATGCACCTGGAAAGGTTGCGGCGTCATCTACAACTCATGCCCGGAGATCACTCAACACGTTAGGAACGCACATCTTGGGTAAGTGTCGCAATGTCTCAGCTCCCTCCCCCCGTCGCTAACAAACAAATGCCCTCCTCCCGCCACGTTCCACAGCCCCCGCAAGCCGAACGAGTACAGCGACGAGGAGGACTTCTTCTTCACCGAAACCGAGGATGAAAGTGACGAGAGCGCCCCGAATCCACCCTCGCCACCAACGCTGAGCCATCGCGACATGGCACGTCCGCCGCACGAGGATCCCGAGTACCAGCGCCAGATCGTTGGCAACTACCGGCAGGGTATACTCTCGCAATCGCAGGCCCTGCAGCAGCAGCAGCAGCAGCAGCGGCA
>JXXB01003368.1:0-14980 GCA_000956275.1 Anopheles koliensis
GTAACGGTAACAGTATTCAATTTCACACTTAACGATCGTCGTAAACGATATTTGACACAGATAAAATCACAATCGCTCGGTTACGCAATGTTCCTAACGCATGGCAATAGCACTATGGATTTCTTACACCGTCCGCCTTATTGTACGAATTCATTCTTTTGCCCATCATTAGCGCATTAGGAAAAATTTTGCTCGTCAAAGAAAAGCTTACACTCGTTCTACCGTCAGGTATAATCTGCATTATTTTCCCTTTCGCGAAGATTGATGTTGCGCTATTTGTTATTTACGTTTCTCGAAATGCTCATTTTTATTACTTTATCTTCTGCTAAGCACGCGTAGTCATCGATCGTCATGCAAGGAAATCGAAAGGATGTGATATGTTTGTGCGTAGGTTGGGGATGTGTGTGAAGTTTGTTTTCCCATATTCAAATCGGAACGGAAATTGATGACACACGGGCGTGTCAGCAACCTGTCTGTTCGGCAGACAACAAGCGGTCCATTTTAATGCACGTCGAAGAAATATTGGCGAACATTGAAACAAGGCTTTCATATTTATTTATTCTGTCGTTCGTAACCGATTGGAAATTTTGCGGGTTAGTGGCGAGGAGCACACAAGATTTGGAAAGGAAAATTGGTTCGAAACTGTTGCCCACCCATTCGTTCTGATTTACACAACGGTTTCCTATTTCTCATTCCGGTGGTTTAGTTGAGTTCTGCAGCTGTCAAATCGTTTACCTATACATTCTCTCTATCTCTCTCACTCTCTCTTCTCTCTCACACACGAACACACACATTAATACATTCTCTTTTAACTGAAAATCTCCTCGTTTCGTGCAGCGTACGCAAGATTGATGACTTTTATACGAGATTTGTGTACTAATCGATTTCAGCTTTCTTTCTTCACGGAAACAAACGGCAAAACGCGCCAGTTTGCCGTTGTCGATGGCGGCACATTCTTCATGGCGCTCAACCGAAGCGAAAGTGATTTTAATCGTTTTCGGTTTATGTTTGTTTCTCAACACTTCTCCGCAAAAGCTGCTGTTGCTGCTGCACACTTGAGCGGAACGTGTTGTGTGCGCTGGTTGCCAGGAGTCGAGACAATAAATTTTCCCGAGCACATAAATTTGCATACGGTAGGCAGGATTAAAGGCAGATTAACACCAATTTCATCTTTTGAGACAATGGATTTATTTTTAATATCAAACTTTGTCTATGTCTGTTGAGGTGAGCCTACGCTAGGCTTTGCACGGGGAACTCTAACAACGTGCATATTGAAATGGTTTTGCTTTATTTTCATCGTCCTATCGATGCAAGGAAGAAAACATTAATGTGAACGAGAAGGCACATTGTGAGTGTAATTAACGCACCCAGTGCTCGATGGTTGGGTATTTCATCCGAGTTTTATGAGAAGCAATGGCCGTGGCAATTAAAACAATAAATTACGTACAATATTTGGTAATTATTTTGAATCGCATATAACACCGTAAGGGATTATTTAAACTAAACAGATGTGTGCATCATTTGTATTAAGTTTCATATCCATTTGTATTAGATTCGTCATTGAAGATTTATCTGCTTACATTTACTAAAATTTTGAAGATTTTTGTGATAAACACGTAAACATAGTGCGTACGGATTTCGTAAATTGATTCAAATTTAATTGAAACCAAATTGAATGATTGAAATCGAACACATTTCATAACATTTATACATACGTTTGTCATTCAGTGAATATGAGAAGACATCATTAAGCGTTGTATTTCGTTTACACATTTTCGTTTACGCATTTTTCTGTTGTAAGACTATCAATCATTTTTATCAACCCCAAATCAAAGTCTAGCAAATGACGAACAAAAGGCAGCAGAACGAACAAATCATAGACAATCTAACACGCGTACGTCGTCGGACTAAATGCAAATTGTTAGACCCCCATCTATCAGCCCAAACCAAATCGGCTATCGGCACCTAAGCTCAACCCAACCTGTTTCAGAACTATGAGGGAAGAATTTTGCTTCCCCAAAGAAGACACATCAGACAGAAAGATGATCAAGACGGGTAACAAAAGATTAGTACGGACGGAGCACGTCGCGGTATTGACGAAACTTGGCCACAATTACGAGTCGGCCAAGGGAAACCAAATTTTGTCAGCCGTCCCGAAAAGGAACAAACTAAACAGAGGAGGAGCAATCAAAACCAAAAAAAAAAAACGCACGAAGCTAAATAAAACGAAAAATACTCGATGAGGGCTCCAGGAGAAGCGTGCGGCATTTACGGCTGTTTGGTAAAATGAAAAGATAATGTCGACCTAATTACGTTTTCATCTTGTTGTTTCATTTGGTACAAAAGCAAAGCTCCCGAAGAAAACTCACCCGGATGAAGATAATTCGTAGGGGTGCAGGAAGAGAAACGAACATCAGCAACAAAAAAGATCACTCTGTACGCGATTGTGACAGGAAAAGAAGAAAGGCCGGATTTATATGTTCCAGCGCTGTACAGATTTGTGCCCATTGCTCTTTCAACAGCTTTTCGGGAGCGCTGATAAGAAGATCATCTCGCTTTGCTTTGCAATCAAATGAATGTTCAGTATAATTGCCACCACCATCTTTCACCATTTGCATTCCAGCTACGGCGACGAGTCGTTCGCCGACGAGCAATGGTGGACTTTCTCTCGGGCGTTCCCTTTTCGGCTTTCGTTCGTTTCCTACTGCCTAATCCCGTGGTGGTAGTGGTGGAAAATCTTGGTGGATAAAAATATGCGGGCTCGGTTCGGTTCGTAGGCGACGGTGGCTACGACGACGTCGGTGACGCCGTTTTAGAGCGTTCCATGAGCCATTTTTATTCAAATTAGATTTTCAAAGACTCGTCTGCCAACGCAAACGAATTTCAAAATGGGTGGCGCGATTGGGGAATTGCAGGACGCTTGCGGAAGGATACACACCGACATACACTGTACACGAGCGGCGAAACCATCAGTAGATGTACCCCTAGATAGCATTAGGTAGCCCGAAGGTCAAAGGTAAACAGCGCGCACCCAGCGGAACGAGTTCGTCGGTTGCCTCCGGTACGAGCCGAGCCCAGGCAGGATCAAACAGAATTGCTGATCAACCGCAATTAGTTCGGGCAAGTTTTGATTAGGACCCTCTATTTTCATCTTCTTTTCTAGCGACCGGTGCAGCGTGTGACGACCCCACGTGGAATGTCAGCTCGCTCTTTTTCTCCACCCTGCGGGCTAGCGCTCTTTGTGTATAAGGCTCTGGGGCCGGTGTGTGGCAAATTTTCGACGGACTCACCGGGAACAACAACTGTGGCAAAATTGTCGACCATTAAATGAGGATTATTTCCAAACAAACCGCAATTACCCGTGCTACGCGCGCGTGCGGCAACCGCGGCAAATCCATGTCGAGCAAGGTGCGCCAATTCCAGGTCAGGAGTGCGGTCACGGAGGAGAACCGGTCGTCTGCAGAGATGACCGCGAGAGTGGCGCACGGACGACGGTGTGATAAACTGCCGTGACGACGGCAAACGCAGAGAAAACGCGGAACGCGGAATTAATTTGAAACAAATTGCTGCGAAAAGGATACGTGACAGCCGGTGTGTAAGCAATCATTGGCAAAAGGGATCAGCGGCTACGATATTACGCTTTTTGGTAGTAGGACAGAGCGCACTACCCAGCACATTCTGGTATACCTGGGATGAAACAATACAAAAAACTGGAACCCATCCAATATTCAACGAAAAGCGTACAATTAAATGAACAATCGATCGAAACCTTGCTTTTCAATCATGCTAAGCAAACTTTATTGGACACGTTCATAAAGGTACTTCATTCCATCGGTAATACAGTTTAAGATGCAAACTGGATATCAGCATGGTTGACAATATTCAATACATGGCTTCAAAAGTGTTTTCATTCTATTTATGTGAATATTTTAGCAGTTAAATTAGTTCAATATTTTTTTTAAAAAGATGTTTATCGGTACAACATAACTTTAATAACATATTAAAACATGATTAGTGTAAACTTTCAAAACTGCAATGAAAAAAAAATGTCAGCAATAAAAAAGGAACACACTCAGATAAATACACACAAACTTGTTGTAAAATGAAAAGTAATAGATAAAACTATTCAACCACTCACACATAACAATAATAATATTCATCATATGCAAACGAATATGGCTGTTGATTATCAAGCCCTTCCATAATCATGCGTAATGATATGCTGATTGCATCAACACACATCATCATCCACATCGTTTTCCAGAGTTCTGAATTTAAATACACCGTTACTGTTGCTGCTAAGGCTCTTATCTACAACAAGCATGGAAACAGCAGAAAAGACTCCGATCGTTTCCCCCATTATCACATAGCTGGTTACGTGAGGCTAAGGATATTCCATACCACACGGAGCACGGTGTTCGTAAATCACAAACATACAACACACCACCAGCACACAGCTGCACACGGGTGGCGATTCATTTAGGGTGGTTAGCAAACGAGCGGCAATCCTTTCACTGTGTCATAAAAATGTGTTGGGACCTAGTCCTACGGATGGGTAAGGGTTAGTTCGAACGGCGTCTGTAAGTTCGGGAAGGACCGGGTTTTTTTCCATCACCAAGAGTTTCGGAACCGACACGCTGGACGTACGTACGTAACCACAATTTATAACCACCTCTAGTTGCCAGCCCCTTATCAGACAGCCGTAGTAGTTTTAGAGACCCGTTTATAATTAGGATTGTTTAGGGTTTGAAAACTAGTGAAAATGTACGGGAGAGAAGTATGTGTTCCACCTCTTCTGTGCGTGTACGGTGTGTTTCATCCTGGCAAATACAGTCCTTCAACGGTCGGTCTGCTGCCAATCCGTCACATTCGACTAGCCGCCACCGGCATCCAATGCCCGACCGCACGGCACCCACTGACTTACCCCAAAAAGAGGACGCTGTTGGCAAGCCTCAAGCGCACACCACCACAGCAGGCTGGCGTGGGCAATCTTCAGATGACGCAATCAAATCGTCACGCGATCGGGGCATAAAATTAAGTAGCCATGCAATGGTGGCTATTGAGCGAGCAACACACAGGGTGCCGGGAACAGACGGGTAATCGCGGTGAACTTGGTGGTTTGTGAATGGCTTGTTAAGAAATTGGTGCGAAAGGCAGTACGAGCGACCATGCCATTTGTTTTCATGTTGAATCTGATAGTAAAACTTGCCAATATCGTATATTATGACGTTCAGGCGCTCTCATCAAGGGATCGTCTTAGGTTAAATGGGTCAAAATTATGGTCTGTCTTATGCGGTATATGTTGCCACCAACACCATCGGGTTGGAATGGACAGTAAAAAAAGAAACAACTTTTGGCCCTCGAACGACCACACCGTCTCGAGGTAATAAAAAACTAGTGTTAGTTAGCAAACAAATGTTTGTCCAAATAAAGCTCCATCTTTATTTGCACAAAGCCGCAGATGCACAAAGGCACAACAATTTAGTTCGTTTGCACTGTTGCCACTTTAAACTGATTGAATAAAATCATCTGCAAGCGCCGCTGTTAGCGGTGTCCCCATATTTGTCAATAACGAGCACAATCTGTCGTGTTTATTGGAATATGGTTTCTACTCGAGAGCGAAATATGAGAAGCGACCAAAACAAGTCCTAGACGTTATTCCCACACACGAACGTGTGGGCTTGCTGCATAGGCTTGCGATTGGATGGTGAATAGAAAAGGCGCTTCGTAAGCCAGCATGCGGGAAACCAATTTCTGCTTCTACCTCAATAATAATGATGTGTAGCAGCGATCACCAGCGCATGGTGATTCGACGCGACTGACAGAGTGCCCCCGGAGGAAGAAGCGAAAGGCTATACCATGTGCCGGCTTACCGGGACTGACTATCTTCTATAACACACCCACAATCACTTACACACACAGGCACACACACACACATAGCCGCATTGTAACAATGGGCAAACGAAGCATTATCACAACCCAGAGATGAGAAATGGCACAACGTTCTCTGGAGGTACGATCCGAGAAGTTGACGCCAAACGGTGTGTGGGATAGTGTTTGTCGTTCGTCGTGACAAATGGTGACTAACGTTTGGAGAGCTTTTTTCTTAAATTGCTGCAAAAAACACGCTTACACACACTGATCTAGAGGCCCATGCGGCTAGACTGTTGTGGAGCATCTTAGTATATCTTTGCCATGGTGAGCTGAAAAATGAGCTCTTTCCAATTTTTGTTTCCTTCCTGACAACTGACGCCATCGTCGATTGTCAGTTCGAATTCGCGCTCTTGCCGTTTGCGAGACACGCGCTGTATTGGGTGACATATTCCATCGGGTCACATTTTGATCGTGTTAAGCTTAGTTAGCTTAAGCTAGCTGTTGAAATGCTCATATTAATCGAAATATTATTTATTTAACTAATGAAGGAAAGGTCGTTTATACAGAAGGTGTGTTTAAAACGTTTGCGAAAATGAAATGTTTGATTTCACATCGCAGGTCTAATATTTACTTCTGCTGTGTTATCTGTACATCTGTATTAAAATCTGTATTAAAAATAGATGAAATGGCATACCTAAGATAATTTAAAATTGAGTTTAACAGTTACAAGCAGCGATGAAATAATCGAATACACCTTCTGAGGCGGTAAACGATATCCACTTTCGAAAAATTGATATATCTGTCACCGGTCTGTTGCCGGCATGGCGCACCGACGCAAGAAAAATGGTAAACGGTGAAACAATTTTGAACAATACTTCAAAATTTGCTACGTATGCAAATATTCTATGAAACCACCGCCATGCACCACTCAACCCCCGTTTGCACGTGTTCAAGGCGAACGAGGTTTTCGATAAACGGGTTCAACACGGTGGCACTAGTGTTCGGATGAACAAATCTTATACCTCTACTAAGAGGCTCGCGTTGGCAAGGATCGAAAGAATTTGCCTTCCATCGCGAAAACTAGGAACGCTCCACTCTCGGGAGCACCAAAACATAGTGTCGTGTGATCTCGTCGGTCTCGACGGTCGGTCCCGCACGAGCAGCAGCACCAGCCGTATGGTATGGGTAGTGCGCGCACGTCTGGGAAAAGTAAATATCGAAAAAGCGGCAACAAACAACACGACACCATTTGGGTGCAGCGCGCGAGCGGATGAATTTTATCCGCAGCCCACGTTCCAGTTCCTATACCATGGCTCTGACGAAGGTAGCACTTGTAGAAAACGTGGTTGTCTGCAGGGAAAGCATTTTTCCTTGGCGTTGATTTCTCGACGGCAGCAGCAGCTGGCGCATTTCATGCGATGAAGAAGGAATAAATTTAAAAGCTAAACAATTTTCATAATGAAAACCATCTCAAAACCCGTAGTCGCTGCGCAATGATGCATCGAGCGTCAGACACAACCGGGACACAATCACCGAAGCTGATGATGATGATGATGATGATGATGAAGATCATGATGATGATGATGATGATGATGAAGATCGGGAAGCATAAAAAGTAAGATATGCCCTTCCGTACGCTTTCTGTGCTTGACAATTGTTTGCAGTACCGTTTCAGACCGTCCCAGAAGCGGCGGTGTAATATTGGTGCACCAGGCTGCAGTTGTGAAAGATTTCTCTTCACCCTACACACACATACACACATATTCGCGTATACAAATAGTAACCACGTAGAAGGACATGTAGGAGATGAAGCCTAACATTCCGGATAACATTCCCACAGTTCGACTTGCTCAAACAAAGATGGAAAGATATGGATATTCGCGAGAGAAAAAAAATAGCACAAAATCAAACAGAAAATGTTATATGATATATTGTATGCTCAAATACACACTCGCACACTCGTACACCCGACTAAAACACAAGTACTGAACACGAATAGTTGAACCTTATCTTTATGACTTGCTGAGAAGCTGTTCTGGAATGTTCTGTACCAAACTCTACGGTTGGTTCCACGTAAAAACGCTTGACTGATGGAATCCACCCAGCGCGCACATGTGTATGTGTGTAGAATTACAAATTCTGACATCGGTTGTTGGGTAGGAATTATTCCATACCAATTTGAGAAGTTTGGTTGATATGCTGTACGCTAGTTGAACCTAAAATCGTACGCTATACTGTTGGGGAATGAGAGCAACAACTAAAATTTTCATGTTAAAGTTAACGAAGTTGTTGAAATTCTTGAAAGTAATTATCGAAACGGACAGATTTTGCTAGGAATTTAAAAAAATTGCATGGTCTACAGGTGTACGAGCATGGTTGCATTAATAATATTATAAAGCGATAAGAAAACATCACGTACTCTGGATAAAATACTTTTCAAAAGAGTATTTTGCAGTATAGTAGTATGCAAACCTACAGAACCTCACGAAATGGATGAATAGTTCGTTCTAAATCTTGGCATTGATTCCAACACGATAGCGAACTAGCACGAGATGTTCTGATCCTAGACAGGATTATCCACCAAATAGTATTTGTGCCATTCAACTGATCTATTCGAGACAAACTGATACTCGAGCGGCAGCTGAGCTGCGTGTCGTTGGCTCGTTTGCAAGTGCATCTTGCCATCGGCTGATGGTGCATGTTTGCGGATCAGCCACGACGGAATGACACAACATACCACTGCATTGCGACGAACTAGCATCTTTCAGTCGTGCCGATCCGTATCGTAGAGAAAGAAAAAAGAGAGAGAGAGAGAGAGAAAGATGCAACCTCGTTGCACTATTTCCTCCATCATGCTCCATAGAAAATGGTTTGAATACTGGCGAGTTAAGAATAAACAAAAAAAAAAACAAAAGCAGAAGCCTGACAGCACGGAGAACCTGAACTTCATTGTACGGGGAAAAAGTTGTGACCTATGAGTAAAGATTCATTACAAAATCGCACCGGTAGCGGAGTGGCATAAGCAGGCAGCTGTGGCATCTACAAAGGATATGAAAATAATTTTGAAGAGCCTTAGTAATGGTCCTCGCTGCACGGCTAACGACAAAGACCAGGACGCTAGCAATACAAGTTGATCTTACGTTTACCCAAACAACTGTGCCACATCTGACTCAATTGAGCATTCTCTTCCGTACACGGTGGCTAATTAGGAGGATTGCAAGGGGCAAGGGAGCAACGGAAAAAGGGATGGAATCCAGCACCACTTTCATTAATATCAACGCTCCAAACGGGATCCGGGCGCTGCTATCCTCTGGTGACTATTACGGTGGGTGCGCTTGTTCCGATGGCGACCACAATCGCCCTCACCTCTTTGTTTTCCAAAAGAATTTGCTGTGGCAGTGGATTTTCCATAAAACAGAAGGCGCAGGGAGTAGTTCAGCACGTTCTCATAAGCGCGAAGTGATTTTCTTTCGCGAAAAGGACACTCTCTTTATGCCTGGTGACATCAAACGGAACGGATTTCTGCTGCAAATCTACCATCGGAGCTCAACCGTGGCACGAACGGACTGAACCGTTCTTCGTGGAAGCGGGTCCGTGCGTCAACTACATCTCACGTGTCGCCGCGTTGCTCGGGAAAGTTAACTTACACTTTTGACCCCTACATTCCGGGAAGATATGAGTGCATATTTACATGTGTGTTCCTCAGATTTCCGTAACATCTCAGTCATTGTGTGACGCTTTTCTATTAAACAAGGGTAACCACAGGGGTTTCGCTGTGTACGTGCCGTGCGTTGTGTTCCGCAAAAGATTAGATTCACTGACTGTAATGAGGAATGTTCCCAATGGATTTGTTGAAATATGAGGAAAAGACTGCACACACCTTCCAGAAATTTCCTACAGCAAGCACTCACCGGAGGGCAAATTTTACAGAAAAACAGCCGAATGCTAAATGTTTATGCCAAGATGCGAATGATTGCACTTAGAAGCAATCACATCAATTAAGCTGAGGACAAATATAACCTACGATACACAAAAAGGATTAAACACAACTTTCCAAGGGCTAATTGTATCATAATATGAGCATAAACCAGGGAAAAATTCATTTTTAAATTGAATTCTTTTATTGAATTTTATTTTCGCAAACATGAAAAAACTCACCACTACAAATTTCATGAAAAAAAACATGGAAAAAGTATTAAGTAATTTGTAGAAAACCGCTGTTTAACTAGTTTTACAACAAAGCGAGGACCATGTAAAAAATAATAAACCACGTATAGAAAAATGCATTCCAAACCATCTACTAGCCGTACGAGATGTTCGCATGGATGCATGAACACGGACAAATCGTCGCTGCCGGCCACAATAAGCCGATTGAATGGTGTATAAATTGAAATGATGCAATTAAAACAAATCCCCCGTAATTCCTGCTTACGACGATGCCGGTGGTGCCAAAAATTCCCCCCGAAGAAACCCGAAACTGTGAAGCAGTTTTGGCATGGTTTCGATCGGTTAGCATGAGTTAAATTTTAATGAAACAATTCCAATTATTGCCCGATGAAAAGTTTATTGTTATCGTTTGTTCAAAGATGACGATAATTAAACGAAGAGCGAGCTGTGGATATTGGGAGTAGAAATAATAGTAAAAATAATAAAACGAACCAATCGGGCGATCTCGGTAGATGACAGCAGCGGATCTGCGACAAACGTTATTGTCGCGCCTGACGCCGGGGGCTGCCCCACAACAAAATGACATGTTCTACCGCGCTGCCAACTGTCAAATAGCCAACGCCGTATAAATGGAGAGGAACGATGAGTTTAATACCGCGGGAGCTGGTATTCTGCAAAGCGTCCGGAAATTAGAACCATTCCCAAATGGTTGGTCGTGGCATTTTCGACACGATCGCTCAACGAGCTAAGGAAACGAGTAGCGCGACGGGGATGCCACACAGAGAGAACACAATCATAATAATGTTCCACACGGTCTTTCGCACGAACGAAACTCTTCGGCGGTGGCGGTCGCTGGCCAGATGCCACTGCTCTTTGCACGAATCGCGCGAACCAGCTAGCTGGCTGGCTGCACGAGAAGGAACTGTTGATAAAATGTTTATGTGCTTCTGATAGGTCATTAAAAGTGATTGCATTCCAGTGGCAATTTCCCAATGAAACAATAGACCCCCTGCGGGTGTTCCGACGCGGATGTGGCGAGAAGAAACGCGAGGCATATGGCAGGGGAGCACATCAGCAAAGAAGCACTTTTCCGGAAGCTGCCATGTGGATTGACGCTGTAGTTTTTTGTTCGTGAGAGGTTCCTTGGGAGTGAGATCGAAATCGCTGAATTGGGAGAGAAGTGATAATCTCTACTTGTACTTTTTGAGCAACTTTTCATTTGTGGTTGTGATTGGCTATACTGTTTGCATGTAACATAATGGATAGCCAAGCATTTTCGATGACCTTTTTCGTTGTGAATATCACTCAAACGGAAAGAGTCTTGTTGAAAACATATCATTTAGTTTAAGCCAGATATAGTTGGGTATAACTACACGACAATTTTCAAATCCAATGATAAGGTATCGTAAATCTGTAGCGCAAAATACAACAAATGTTTGTAAAACAAGTTGAGTTTTATATAAAATGATTATATTCTATGAGACATTACTCACTTTTCAACTACAAGCAACCATTAACGATTGAGTTGGAAAACATGGACGGGTGAAAGCTGATGCAATACTTTTGTTCCCCAAGCGAACAAATCAAACAGCAAATTAGACATACCAATAAAGGATCCTCTCTGACTCTTCGAGTCAATGAGTCCTTTAATGCACCATGCGTATCCAAAGCAGCGAGTCATGTTGCTGGTATCTTATCTGCTCATCTCGATCGAGCTGAAGTACTGTGCAGCGTGGTGCAGCTGCACACTAGCACCGACGTAGCCGGGATCAATAAATAAATGGCCTTCCGGGCATCCAAGTGCGACACTGCCGAGCCGAAGCTGCTACCGCTGCACGTTCGCCCAGCAGGAATGCTGGCCCCGGGAAGTTTCTGGGCAGACGCGCCACACGCCCGGAGTCGTTACCTCAATGTTTGACTCATGAATTTGTGATCCGAGCGACGGAGGACGACCGGGCGGCAGGCATTCCTGCGAGCTGGCTTCGCCCGGGGACTCTATATAATGCATCCGCTTGTCGTAAATTGCATGTGACGGTCAAGCGTGCAGCAAAAGGATAAACGTTCTCGAACTTTGCACTCGCCAAGTGCAGAAATGGGATACGTCGGAACGGGAACCTTGATGCGTTCGACGGGTTCTAGGGAGTTGGTTTTAGTGCCGGACAAACATTTTTTAACAACTTCTCGGGCTACTCCCGAGTGCACATCTAACGCACAGCAAGCGCAACCAGGTGTACTCAATGTTGGGTGAAATTACGTACAGTAGTATCCAGGGCGATGGCTTCGTGCAGTAGCAGCAGGCAGCCGCAAGCTTCTTGTGCTTCCTTGACATGGTCTTCCGAATCACTCCCGGTGCGCCAGTTTGTGTCTATTGGCCGGAAATAGCAAACTCATCCGCCAACATACGTTTCTCACCGGTTGATCCCTCCCTCGGCTTCTTTTCATCGGCTAGATCCGGGAGTTACTACCCACCGTACATCAGCTACCACACACCGTTCGTCCAAGGACCGGATGCTTTTAATGTGTTCACTTTTTCCGTGTCATCCGATAGCTCCGACGGTCGGTGGATCCAGCTGGAGCATTAGATATTGAGCACAAGCCATACCAACACACACAAACACACAGACACACATGCAGGAAGCAAACTTTGGCTACGCCGAGCAACTCTCAGAAAATGGTCCATCTTTTGCCTTCACCAGCTGATGTTGGCTGCAGCATAAAACACCCCCGACGACGGAAGAGAGCATCAGATAGTCAAACGCTCTGATTTCTCAAGTGCACCAGCCTCTAAGCCTGTGTCTGGTCAGTGATGGATTTTGCACAGCAGCACCACCACCACCACCACCACCAGCACCAACAACCACCCACTGACGACGGTCCGCCCGAAGCGTCCGAATGTCCGGGAAAGCTTCATGCGGTCGCATGTCGCTTGAGAGCTCTCCGGCAGGGACCGAACGGGTTGGAGCGCAAGTCTTTGGAGATTTTCTTCACATGCTAAAACACTATACTCCACTTGCCTTGCCACCGTGCATGTGGGATGCATCGTAACTTCGAGGGTTATGTCTGTCGACTCCCTGGTGAACTAGTCTGCGCCCTGGTCACTTCTTTTCCAAACGCGTCCCATTTCTTTTCCAGTATCCAATGTTTCATTCCATTTGCGAGCAGTGCAGAGTAGCAGCTGAAGCGGAAGGATCATTGGCAGCGATTGGACGCTGTGGATGCGCGCTGGTGCTGGTTGCTTTTGCGAATCGGATGCATCGGTTCGGAGCCTTTGCGCTAGGTGCATCGGGGTGGTAAGGAATCACCCGACCACGCCACTTCATTTCTGCTATATTCGTTATTCTTGCTTTTACATTTTACACACACTTTGCAGCACTCGTCGCCGGAGCGGAAGCGGCGTTCGTCGAATCGTTGCTGATGAACCGAAACATCCATTAACAAAATTTATGTTTTATTCTATTTTATGGTCTACATCTTTTGTGTAAGTGCATACCGAAAAATAAATCTCATCCCTCCGGCGAAAAGGCGAAGCTCGTGGCCGTGCACTGCGCGCTCCGTCAAAGCTTGAGTCAAGTAAGGTTGTTCCTATTGGCCTTGCAACTAGCTCTAGAAAAGTGCACTGATGATAAGAAAATTGGCTCAAGAAGTTCCTTCACGATGTTAAGCAAAAAAGGGAACGTTGAGCGTTGTTTTCGTGCAAAGATGAAACTTTGCAAATGCAATCGTTTTTAATAGTTCCGTGATGAAGAATTTAATAAAATCCAACTCCCAATTAAACGAATAGCTCGTGAGTGATTTGCTTAGTGTGCGAACGTTGTGGATAAAATTAAAATACCATTAGCTTTCGAATCAATGTTTCATTTTCTTCGACAAACTGGACGAATAAAATAGAGCACACTTTCTAGCAGATTTGGTGGATTCAAAATTGGTTTGTAGTAACATTACCCAAGAAACTCATACGATTGTACCTTCAATGACTGTCCACTCGTAAGTCCACCTCAGCTGGCGCAGTAACTGTTTGACAAATCTTCTGCTGAGTTTCCAACACGGTCGAACGACCACAATGAACCAGCGGGCAGCTAACTAAAGCTTACCTCGCTCCAGCTCCACACCGTACCATAGTTCATGGCATCCATAGCACACTTTCTCTAATCACCGTGTTGCGTGTTCGGTGAAGTGGACCTGACCTACTAGTGTCCCGGGGTGTGGTGGTAAAGTGCCTTCACTGCCAGTCACGGATAATGTTTGACTTTTTAATTGCTCTGCACGCAAAACATGACCAACCCGCGGACGGACTCTCTGCGCTGAAGAATGTGTCGACGAGAAGGTCGATCGATCGGGAAGGTGGACGATGTTTGCTGGCACTAATGGTCTGACGACGAGTTGTTTAAGTGACATGGCACGAGCGCGCTGTTGCGAGAGGTGGTGGCCGAGGGTTTCCGATTGTAATGAAACTGCTCATTCGCAGCGACCCGAGAAATCGTTCAGCCGCAGGGGCCATAAACCGTAAAAACACTATAAAGTGGGTACTATGGTGTTTAACCCGTTTTATCTGAAACAATCCCGTGTGTTTCGGGTACTACTGTGAGCAATATGGAATAGAATTGGTTAAACATTTTCCCAAATATCTGAATCAAACAAAACAACATTGCGCATAAAAGCAAGTGTCAACAAAGCAGCGGACGAAAAGCAAGAAGAAGGTTCCTAGAAAACTCTACCAGCAGCACTCAACGAATTAAGGGCAGAACTCTATGATTCAAAATTCAGTTCCACCAATCATTCATTCGCGACTCGCGCAAAAGTGTCGTGAGTTATTTACACTTCATCCAATTAGCAGTTACATTCACTGCGGCCGAGCTGGGGATTATCGATTTAATTTAACTGCGAATGAATTAATGCAAACAAATTATTCAATTGAAATGTAGATTTACTTTCCGGTTGA
>JXXB01003397.1:0-19135 GCA_000956275.1 Anopheles koliensis
CATTGTATATTCAACTATTGTATATTCAACGACCGATGTAATATTTGAACTTAAAATACACTCGCCTTATTCAAACTGAGGAAAATATTTCAATATGTTTCTCATTTATTGTTATTCTTTGTAACATGGAATAGAATCTGATTGATCTACTGGTCAGAAAAGTAAATTAAATTTTACTTCAAAAGATACTTACGTTACGTTGACGTATTCTTTTATACTTTATGAACACATTGCTTAAAGAAACAGGCATAATTTTTATCAAACCAATTTTTGTTATCTTTTATTTGAGTTTGAATGAATTTTCTTGTGTTGCCTGGATTAGGTTTAGTTACAATTCACGATTTTAAAATAAAAATGAGACTCGTTGAGTGAGTAGATGCTGTTGCTGGAATATGTTCCGATGATGTGCACGACCGAACAAAATTATAACCGACTTACTACAGGGTGGCTGATTAGACTACACGGTGAAATCAAAATACTATGATCATTACATTACATCTTTCTTACTGAAGCCTTTTTCATTGTTTCCATTTTTCAACAAAAACAATTTTTTTTAAAATTTTGTTTAATCGTTTAATTTTAGTCTTTAATTCAAATTTTGTTTTCCAAACTGCTGGTTCTTCGTTCATTGAATTATATTAGTAAAAATTTCAATTTTAAATAAATTAAAACACATTTAAGGCATCAATATATTTCTGAGGGAAGCATATACCTAGTCTGTGTTTATAGTTAGAAACATTTAAAATTAAATCGGTTGATAAATTTAGAAATTATGATTAAAGTCTACTCGTTTGACCTTATTCTTGCTACAAACAGAATTATTTCTTCTTTGGTTTTCGCAGCAATTTTTAAGTATCGAATGAGGAAGGGGAACGAATCATGTATCATTATCATGTAACGAAAATTTGTTACATTTGTTAGAACCCTTTATGCTTGAAAATAATCGATATTTTATCGTTGTTTTAATAAATAATGTGAGTGCTATGGCGTCTTTTTTGATCACGTTAGTTAAGTACGTTGGTGTTTTATAAATCCAATATTATGTTGGGTTATATATACACATTCTAGTTCCATTGAACTTAGTTTATTCAATTGGTTGATTTGGATATAAATTTCATTTAAATTTTGAACAACATTAAAAAACTATAGCATTACTTATCCAGTTTCTTGCTCGGATACGGTTTGGCAAGAAAACAATAAAAAACAAACACATTAACTCTCATTAAAGTGTCTTTTATGACGCTAACTTCATGGGAACATTGAATCACATTAAAGATGCCCTAATGACCAAGCAGCCTCACCTTCTGGATGTTAATCTAGTTTCTCTCTTCCAGCTTTAAACAATACCTTTATAACCACGCAACGCCGTCGCCTGTTTATACAAGGCTAATTCAATCGTGGTAACGAAGCTTGACGTGAAAATAGAAAACCCATCAGCTTATCTAAAGATTTCCTCAACAATCTGTTCCTCAGAGCGTTCCGACACAAGCTGGCCGAAAAGTGTGAATAAGTTGAAAACGGAGTTTAGGAAAATTTGATTACAGTCACTTCATGCCGAGGTTTTTGTGTTCCATAAAAGGGTTGAAGTGGAAAAAGAGAAAGCTATAAATGCTCTATTTCTTCAGCTGTTCGGTAACGAGAGGGAACCGAGCACAAAATTAAGTGTATTGAGAAGCCAAACAAATAACATCATCCTTCGTGTAGCCAACGGGCTCGGTACAGGCAGGACACCGAGCTAAAGATCACAAAACGGACAACAGTGTCAGAGCAGTGTTCCTCGCGGGTATGCCATAATACCAATGAGGGTGAAAACTTCGCTTGGAAGGTCGTCCTGTCGCTATGCGCACGGATTGTTTTCTCACCCAGGCCATCAGGCTGGGTAGAAGTATAGAGCTTGGTATAGATTTTGAAGGGATTATACGTTCGCAAACTTTAGACGGTGATGGATTTTAGTAGCACGGGTTGCTGGAAAGATTCAAGTGCTAGAGTAACTAAGAGAGGATTACGCTAGAGACCTAGTTTCCGGCGGATACAGCTGGCTGCAAGATCTGGGCTTTGCTTTACAACCATTTTTCAAATGCTTTCACAAGGGGATCAATACATGCTGTCTTCTATTGTTTTACTTTCTTCGAATGATTCTAAAGTGTGACGAGTGTACTGAAGTTCATTGTAGAAGTTTTAAAAGATATTTAATTAAAATTGGTTTAGAGAAAATTAGTAGATTACTGGAAGACAATGATTAGAATACTATTTTTCGTGCATAATTAGTACATATTTCAACCTTTCAACATTTCGATTGCTAATTTTATTGAAATATAGCTTGTTTCAAGCCCAGCTTAAATATTTATTGATATTACTTTCAGACAGAAAATCACACGAGCAATTTCAACTAAAACACCTGAATGCCTCAGAATAAACCCCTTCACAAGAAACATTATTATCTTAATCTAGTGGTGTAACTTCTGTGTGCTTGGCACGGATTAACATACAATTGCAACGGCTGGTCGTTTTTCACCACTGAACATGAACGGTCGCCTCGGATGCAGAAGGTGTTGTAAATGCTACTTTACTCGGTCTCATTGCACTCGGGAAGTTCATCGATCACATCCATCGATTTGGTTCCAGATGCTAGCCTGGATAATCTTACCTGTATTTTTCGATGGATCGACTTTCCCTTTACGTACCGGATTACCTTTACCTCTCAAGCCGAGCGAACTCATGAGCCGAGCTTCAGCAGAGCTAGTTGTTGCGAGAAGAGCATTTGTTGAGAAGTGCTCTTGGAAATGGAGGTAAGTGTGCTTTGAAAGCTATCGTATTCAGCACCTGTGTCCTCCATACGCTCGAGTTGCTTATCGGGCTTCGCATTCCTTAGGATTCGAAATTACAGAAGTATCACTTGAGGAAGATGCATCATTCGTCGTAGTTACGGTCAAGGAAATAGAATCATGTTTCAACATATGTTACCATGAACCGGTTAAATTTAAAATAGTTGTGAAACTTTTCTTGGATTGTGGTTTTTTAAAGAATGTTTACAAACAGAAAAAATCAAACACAATTTTGCTGTTCAATTTATTCTGAATTCAATTTATTTATTCTTTTTAATTCTAAGCATAAATTCTATCAGATTATCAAAACCAGTCTTTTACCTATTTTTGTGAATATGTCCATTTTCCTACTGCAAAGACGTGTGTCTGGTTTCTGAAATATTCATATTCTATGAAATCCGAATAGTACGAAGTACGATCTGCAAAAGGTCACGAGAGTGGCGGAAAATATGAATACGAAATGAGGCAGAAAGCGAGAAAGTCGAACGACTCCAGCAGGAAAACTAGTGCTCTAGACACACTTCCACTCGCTCGAAATGCAATCGAATTTCAAGTTAGTTATAGTAACCATCTGCACGGGAAAACCCTCTACGAAACGTGTGTAGTAGAGCATGTTACAGCTCTTGAAATCGATTCTATATCGAGGAAAGCCGTGTTGCGAAAAGTGGAAACTTTCTCGAATAGAAGGTCATTATTTTTACATAAAACTCACCTTGCAAAGATGTTGATGTGGCTTATCGTTCCAGGAAAGGAGGTTTTGGGTGGAGAAAAAGTTTTATTAATAAATCAGACTTCCGTAAGTGTAGCAGATCATTGCTCAATATTTTGCTGAAATAGTATGCCGTATTTGTTCGACGATAAAATTGGTCCCAAAAGACGATCTGGTTTAGAAAAGCAAACAGTCAGTTAGCAAACATATCGATTCATATTGATTTCTCCGAAGATGGGTAGAGCTTAGTTGAAGTGGTCGTTAGTTCTGTTGCTGGATGTATCGATATCGTTTCCATATTGTATGCAGAACTTGCACATCCACTATTTTCGAATTCTTCACACAGAGGAACGATGAATACAATTAATTGCTTAAAATGAATGAAAAATTAAAAGGGAAATATGACGATGAATTTTAAGTTCAACAAAGTGTTATTGTTTACTTAATGTACAAACAGAAGTTGCTGATATTGTGAGATTTCTCATGAAAGTTCACTGATAATGTCTGTTCGTGTGATTTCTTCGTAAATTTTTTTCTCATCCGTTACAGAATACGTCTTACGCTCTAAATTGTGGAATTTCTGCCTTTTTATACTTTGCATAGTCTTCTTTTGTCAAGTTTTTAGACAGATAATAGAATGATCCTACACGATTTTGCATAGTTTTTTTTTTAATATGACGTCATTTTCCACATATATGAATAAGATTTGAAAAAGTTTGTAGATGTTTACCTTGATGTATTTCTGATTTTTTTATGCCAATAATAGGAACCATTTATCTATAGACGAAATTTCGCCCCCTTTTTACCATTATTACTATCATGATGAACCAGCATTTTAACACCTGATTGTGTTTGGTACATTACTTTTGATAACAGGATCTTGACATATTTTCAATTACCTCTAGCAAGCGGCCACGAAATAGAAGGCAAAGCACCGAACATACCAGTTAGTTATTTTATTAGCGACAAATCTTCGCAACAGTATCCGTTGAGCCTTTAAATAAGAAGAATACAAAGCCTGCCGCTACTGGAGGAGATCAAATCAATAGGGCCGCGTACTCGTGGAAAGGAGAAAGATTCGCCATTTCCGCGCTCGTAAAATAAAAGTGAACAAAAAGTCCCCCCGTTTGCTGTCGTCTGTGATGTGCCGTTGGACGTTGGATTGTATCTATAAGCACTCGCGCTAAAGCTCCCGTGATATCCACTTTTACGACTTCACCATACTGTCTCACAACAATCGCCTACAGGTTCCGAGCAGACGAAAAGAGCAAAGTGTTTCGTTTATAGCGATTCGGCAAGTTGAATGCGTGCGTGCTAGTTAAAAGTCCGTTGTTAAAAAGACGTTAGTCAGGGGAGTTGATAATAACTTTACTTATTTGTTGATTTATGTTTCTTTTCCCACAGTCGGAGGGATTGCATGATTTTACTAGATTTTCGCAGGGGGCGAAAATGGTGATCATTAGAATTAGAAGATGGAAGTCATCAGATCGTCGTTAAAAACAAGCTCCTATGCTTACAAATGTTTTAAAGAAAGGAAAGTAAAGATGTATTTCAGTTTATCTTACTATGTTTGATACTAGCTGATGTTTTAGTGATGCCACCTGCTTTGATTAAATTAATTCAGCAAGCATTTTTACAAGAAACTTACTTATATTCAGAAATGAGACATTTAATTGTAGGAGTGATTTCCTTTCAAAATCTAGTTTTCATTTGAATGCAAAAAACTGTCTTCAAACATCGCAGAATCGCCATAAAGTCTATACCGATGAAAAAGGTAGCAAATCAGAGCACTGTAACTTATCGCTCTTTACGACCAAAGCCGCGTTGAAGTGTTAAATTATAATAAAAAAACTCTAACGATTTCCAGCGGTGGAAAGCGGTATGACATTTGTCATTGGCTAAATGTAAACGAGTGGCTCCAATAAAACAAAACTGCTTGCCGACAGTTCGGCACCAACGGTCACCAACGGTGGCAGAAACTTGGTGCAAATAGAAAAAGAAGGTAAAAACCACCGTGCACCTTGACGCTGAGGACAACGACGACTTCGTCAAGCGTAAAAACGCTGCACAAAGGTAACTTTGTGGCCGCGGTTGCTGTTTCGCGTGGTGTTACTGTTTTATTTTGCCTTCATTTCCCCACCACCCAGGGGTAGACCGGTGCCGCGTTAGGTTTTGGTTCGTTCGCACGTTTCGTGAGGTCCCTGGTGAAAATTCAGTCAACAATAAATTTTCAGATAAATGAAAAACGAACTTCCACTTTCCACAGGTTTGACCGCGCTGGTTGAAGCGAGCAAGCTTCGCGAATTGCACAAAACACAGCACGGGCAAAAAGCAACTGCATCGGTTGGAAGACTCCTTTTCCAACCGGAGTAGATATTTTTGCCCAACGACTTTCGGCTCCTGCCAGCTGGCCTGGACCCAGTGTGAAGGATCGCACGCTCATTTGAACTCGAGCAAAGGAAGCGAATCTGCAGGTGTGTAATTTATTTTTCACCAACAGCAATCCCTGCACGGCACACGGACTGCCACTGGAATGGACAGTGCGAAAATGCGCTTTTACTCATTCATTATTGTTTTATTTTCATTTTTACCCTCCGAGGGTGGTGGCCAGTGCGGTAAGGCAAAACAATTGCGGCAGGCGAGTAATAAAAACGGAATATCCCCCACCGTGTGCTGGCATGAACAGGAAACCGCGATGCCGGCACTGGTACATCTTGGTCGTATGAAAGTGTGTGTTTATGTGCATATGATCGTGAGGTGGGGTGTCTCGCGGTTGATGTATAACCCAACGCTCAACCACTGCAATGCAACGAGTTCGGTGGGTTGTGGTTATTAGTGTAAACACATTCGTTGCAAAAAAAACGCCTATAAAGAAGCAAAAAACCACAAAGTCTAACTAAAATCACAAAGACAAACATTATTTTAAATTTAAATAAGGCGTTGATATTCCAGTCAAACTGATTTTATTTGATATGAACAAAAACAACTGACTGTTTTGGCTTCTATAAATGTATTCGACTATTGTCGTAAGTGGAAATCACTTCAATACTAAATTGTGCTGAAAATTCTTCAAAGCTGCACTCACGCAAAGAATGTTTGAGTTCTCATTAGAGGTCATATAAATGTAATACTAACGTCTTGGTGAATTTTCGCCCTAAACCATAAAAGATACGTACTGCAAGAGAAAGCCGAGCACCGGAACTTCGGGGAGAAACTACACTTTCTTTAACATATATGCTGACGTAAGGACACTTTACGCACAGCCCAAACGATGGCTCGATCTCAGCTGCCTCCACCACGAGACAGTTTACCATTGGCCATAAATTTGAGTGCATGCATAAAATTTATGAACCCCAAAGCCCGTAAGAAATTCTATAAATCTCACTACGGGAGGGCACGTGTACCGCCGCGTGTCGAAACATCAGTTCTACGATTTCGGGAGAACGGTTTCTCTTTTTTTGGACGTACGAGCAATAAAGTAATGTCGTAAAAGTTGTCAGGTGGAGTTGAACATTCTCCCGATTTTACATTCTTTTCTGGACTCATTTCGAACATCTTCTTGGTGTTCCGAGCGGTTAAGCATGTGTGTTGTTGCTCTGTTGTGCAATCCTGACAGTATTATACAAGGTTTTGTTTGAATTGTTGAATACGACAATTTGAAATTAGTAGTTGAATGTGAAATAACTTATACTCAATTTAGAAAAAATCTGTTTCAAATGCACCGGTGTGTTTGTTTCGAATTCATACTGTAGCATTGATTTGCAGAATCATTGCGTGATGCATACTGAAAATAATTTAAACAAGTTCTAGGCCATTGTACAAATGTGTCTCAGTAGTTTCTAAATATAGATGGAGTAGTTATGTTTCATGAAGCCTTATCCTAAATCTAAACCTTTTTCATGCATCTTTGGTTTCCTCAAAGTTCTCACCAAAATCTTAGATAAATATTTTTAACTTTGACCTACAATAGTTAATCGTTTTTTATGTTTTACATGAAATAGCACAAAGCTTAATAATTTTGCTTACATGTAAAAAGTTTGGCTTAAAATGAAATATTGTTTAAGCTTCATCAACCAACTATGGTGCATGTTTTTTATTACTATCTGTTTATAGTGAGAAATCAAAAAATAATTTCGCAGCATATTTCAATGTAAAGTCGAGGTTTCCTATCTGATTAAGAAATAATAACAATCCATCCTCTTTAATCCGCTCCCCGTGATAACAGCCGAGTATACCTACGCATTATGTAAATCAAAACGATTCGCGTCTTCAACACCCTCCTACTGCTTACATCCGTTTGCGGGAAATCTCTAAATGCAAAACAACAGTACCTTGCACACAAACACACATACGCACACACACACACATCCTCACACGCACGCGCGTGCGTTAACACATCCTTCAACTATGCTTTACACAAGACTGTGAGCAGTTCAGAAGCGGTTCTATTCGCTACGCACACAGGTACCTCTTGCAATACCAAGCGGACGGTCGTTAACGTGAACGGAATCGAAACCGACGGTCGGGATGCATAAATAACGAAACTCGCACATAATGCCATTACATAAAATATTTGGCTCGAATTTTATTTATTTTCCTTCTGCTCGACCTCGGCCTTGCCCGTACACTTACTTCCTTTCGGCGGATATGAGAGTGACTGCCGGTTTTATTTTGTTTTCGGGTACCCACTCCCATCAAATGTAGTCCAACGGCAGGTTTGCATCGTTGCGGTTTGGTTGTGGTGGTAGCCGGTTTAGCGTTCTTAAACCGAGGCGGAAAGCTAAACCTGAAGGCGAATGAACCTGTGCCTGCGGACAGGTACGGTGTGCCTGCCCGTGAATGATGGATTAGCTATTTAAGTTTACCTTCCTGTGTGTTTTACTTGTTTGAAATGAAATTAAATGACGGAAAAATCAACCGATGCTGATCGCTAATCAGTAGAGTTTCATTTTGTACGAATATTAACTACAATTTTCGGTGCGGCGGTGGTGGTAATCACAATTTCGTTATTAAACGAATCGCGACCAGTGCGGTCGTAATTACGCCTCTAGCAACAACCATCTGTTTTGCAAGCCTGATCGAGTTGGCTTTTGAACTGTACCGGTAGTTCACAACTTTTCACCAGATTCAGCACATACTTACGCGATACAAACCCAGACCGGGCTGATGTACCCTGAAGTATGAAACATGCTGGAAAATATAACAGGAAAACCGACCAGGCGCCTCCATCGTGCCGCCGGATGTGGTGAATAATTTGGAAGGTTGTAAAAAATGCCAAACGAACTTGAAGCTACTGGTCCTCCCCACCTCGAAAGGGGAGCGGTTAAGTTTGCTGCTTAGAATATGTATATGTGCACATTACTTAACGGCAGTACGGTAGACATCCTCCCAGTGCTGAGTGCTTAAATATTTGCACTGTTTTGAGTGTGTTTGTGTGTGTGGAGCAGCGTTTTTTTGTTGGTGTATTTCAAGGAAATATTACCATTATGTTTTACGTGCGATGTTTTTACTCCCGATCTGACCCTATGTGGGGAACGTATTTTTTGCAAATTTTTCTCGCTCTGCCTTTTTTGCCACACGTAACTTTATGGCAGAATGCTAACCGCCACCATTGGTAGGTTTGCAGATCGTTTGTGGGAATGTTTCTCTCCGCCATACTTCCAGGGCCCATTACTTAGCTGCTGCACTAAAATATGTATCGTACATTACGGGACAAACCTTGCGTCTAACTCAGCTTTAAATTTGAGGATTTAGCTCTGCTCGCACAACGTTCAACACTCGCGGCTCTTAAAAGCTCCCGCGGTCGCGATTTGGTCGATAGAAATGATTGTTAACCGTTGAACCCGCAGTATCGTGGAGTTGGGATCGTATTTTACCCACTACTGCAGCCCCGTTCGTGAATTAGACGCCAGCAGGGCGTTGTGTTTGCTTGAACCACGACTGAAATCCGAAGGTTTATTTGAATGTCAACGGTACGGCACAGTTCGTATGTCATCGGGGCGTTTTGGGGGTGTTATTTATGCGATTGCGCTTGTACGAATCGTGCTTACGCCTCCTGCCTTGATGGTCTGCTTTACCTTGAAGAATGGTTGAAGTCGAAAGTGGACTTCGGGATGGCGCTTTATGATCGTCAAACCGGATGGAGGTTTTACTGACACGTTTTTACTGGCGCCTTCTGGGTCATTCGCATTTCTTCACGTTTCGATCTTAACCATGGTGGTGGCTAATCATCATTCGGTAGCGCGAACGTGAGAAAATACGTGCTTGTTGTTGCGTATTACGATGTGCAGGTGTTGAATGTTTTTTCCCTTGAATTTAGCACTACACCCCAGTGAAACATGTTTATTGAAATGCTGTAAAATGAACATATAAATAAAAACATACGTGAGAAATGAATGGATATGAACATTATTGCCGTTTCCTGCATTTGAACAAAAAATCGTACTTGCACAAAACCCACAAACGTGCAGCATGCAAAGAATGGAAAGAAAATTGAATATGCTGTTAGCTTAACAAATCTGTGTTATAACAAACGAAACCGCGCGCGCACGGACAGCGAAACGTTGGGTTCTTCCGCAATGTCATTTTCATTTGTAAATTAAATTTATCCTCCCGGTTTGTTAGGCAACCAGTCTGGGTGAGATGGGCGGAGGAGGGACCTTCTCTTATAGCTCTTGTTTGTAATGGCTTACTACTCACAAAGCGAATGCCTTTCCTGCGGCATCGCATACGACGGAGAGTTTTATTTTGACCGACCGCGCTCTGTTTGCGTACGTGGATGATAAATTCCAAACTAAATTAAAAAATGCGCCCCACCCCCTTCGCGAAACAATGGCTACTAAAAACATGCCGGTTTACAGCACGGTTCTAGCTTCTAGCTTTGCCCAGCAAATATCTCTTAAAAATATTCCCCGGGCGTTAATTGAATGGGTCCGGTACAGCGAGTGGCCCGCAGGGGGATTGTCCGTTGTAAAATTTCTGTTTGTACACAGCTTGGCAAACGAAAATTCCGTTCGCTCGGTGCTTTACTTTATTATCTTTTTGCAAAAGCGTTACGAGGAGGGGGAAAAAGCTACCGGAAACCATTTCTACGTGTCGTCCCGAACGAACCACAGATTGCCATACCCAGGCGTGTGTTTTGCGATAGGCTTTTGGTTCGGTGGTCCGGCAGGAGCAATCCGAAACGGCTATCCGGTGCGATAAAAAATCATGGAAATCCCCGCTCCAGGTGCCACCTAGCTCGCGGGTATTTTGTACAGGGACTGAAAACAGCTTAGACACACAAACAACATACTTGACGATTTCGATTCCCGGGAACGACAGAAACACGAAACAGCTCACACACGTAAAAAGAGCGAGCGACAAAAAATGAATCCATTAGCACAAACAAAAATGGCTGTGTCAATATTGATATTACGCCGCGCTCAGACCGCTTGTTGACTGCTGCATTGGATGGTACGAAAGCAAAAGAATTAAGCCTACGTCGCTTACCAACACACCGCCTACAACCACCCTTCAAAATCCGCTCCTTTGCCATGGTCCGTCAATCGTTCCCAGTGTCGTGAAACTCACACATTTGTTTGGTTGATTTTATACTCTTTGACGCGTCACACAATAGATAAGCTATCGGGTTTACGATATTATTAAGACGTGGGAAAACAAGTTGATTTGTATGATGGTTATTTCTGTGTGAAGGTGCTAATTGTTGTTATTGTTGTTTTCATTTCTCATAAGCTGCTTGCAATATAGTTCTAACAACCCTATTAAAAAACTAGGCTTTAATATTTTTCATTCAATTACTGTATTTAAAAACATTTTTTCATTTGCATTAATTTTTATGGTGTACATTTGCTCCGATTTGAAAACTCTTTTAAATACAAGATCATAGTAAAACCGTCATTATTTATTTGAAATTACAAACAATTGTATGCATGCTTGTATTGCACTTCAAGTAGTGAAATGAAAAAGGACTTGCCATGAATTTTTAAGATATTGAATGAGTAATACAACACGCTATCAAATTATTTAATAATCTAAATTTTTGATTACTGGATCGGACCAGATTCTGCTGTATTTAAAATGAACTAACTGTTCACTGCACTAATGAACTTATCGTTTGTTACACGGAAATAAATGAATTTTTAAATGAATCTTTGTCCTATATTGTGTGATAGATGTCATACTGTATTCCAGTAGATATAAAATAAAAAAATTTGAAAATAATAATTTTGATGATAATGAAAATAATAATATTTACTGTGCTATTAAGAGAGAAAAATAATAATAATCCCGATGTAAAATGGTCGAAGGTATTTTGTTTGTTTGTTATGCTTCAATACGTCGTCTTATTTCTTTATTTCGGTTGTTTAACAAAACAAGTTTTGAATACATTAATGTTGATGTACAAATAAATTTGTAAGTCACTATAAAGATTTTATTATGTAATTGTAATTTCATTTTATTAATCTTTTGTTATCTTTCTTAAATATTGTTGCTCGACATCAAAACAAACGACAATTGTAATATTCTGATTCGATTTTTCCGGAAAATATAACATAAATGCTGTCCAAATTTACTGGTTCACCGAACACCGATTTCCCTACAATCTAAATTGTCATATTCTGGTTAACGAATTTCCATTTGTTATGCGTTGTACCTTTTTCCTGCATTTGTTTTATGCCATTGAAACCTTCTTTAGTACGTTTACGCTTTAGTACGGTTCACTCTGGCCCGAGTCAGGGTCATGTGGTCATGTGTAGAAATAAAATAAAATAATAAAATTTAATCAAATAAATTGATATAACTTTTCCATATTGGGGCATTGGACCCAGGCTTCGGTTGTGTCCTGGATCACTCTGATGTTTTGAAACAGCAAACTTCACCTGGAAAACGGTTGCGGGAACATGTGACGAGAGAGACAACAACAAAAAATGACACACAGAAGTGCTGGAAGCATTTTGGAAATCGAATGATGATGGTCCTTACTTGACGGCTGCTAGACGGAAACGAGAAGATAAAATAAAAACATAGCGTAAAGCGAAAAAAGCACTTCCCACATTCGAGAGGTGGAAGCGAAGGGTAAACTACTAATGGAACTGAGCATCAGTGGCAGCACAGTGCCAGCAAGAAATCCTGTGTCACCTTTCGGATACCCGGCGAGATGGGACGAGGAATGGGATCGAAAAGGATCGAGCATTGCGGAAGCTACGAGTGATATCCGTAACGCATCTTGTGCAGCAGGTTGGGGCATCGGACGCAAATGGTTTCGGTTGGGCATGGAACGTCCATCGCAAATGTAATTATGTAAATGGAACACGGCACGTGATGTTCAATATTTTAAATTACTCTAGCTGTGAGTAAGTGAAAAGCGTTCTATTTCCCCCCGAGGCTTTTGCACTAATTTGTTGCAGCGTCATTGCGAAAATGAGCTTAAAAAACGCCTCAAACGGATGTCCCGAAGGAACGTTTTCCCGCCGGGAGGTTGCCAAATAGCGGAGAGAGCATTAAGTGAAATTAACACGCGAATCTTTTGCTTTGAATTCGAGCGCGTTTTCTTTGGTAGTTAGCTGATTGGATATCGCAGCTAGACAACAAAAAAACAGCCTTCGAATAAAACCAATAAATTATCGTTGCCGGTGAGGCTCGGGAACAGCTAAAGAAATCTCATCGTGAAGCGGAACTTCTGGGAGAGTAAGCATTTTTACACTGAAGGTAAGATTTACTAAACCCGGTAGGGTCTACAGCGAACCTCGGGTTTATTTGTTTGTTGTTGAATAGAACTTAAGCTTGTTTATGTTCCGGGTGCTCCATTTGTAAAGTTGCAGCAGTCAACGCGGGAGGTTACGGCTGAAATGAAGGTTAGGCGGCACGTGAACCTCTTTGCTTAATCAATTGGATTAAACACAGCATGTCTTCATCTTTCGTTCCTGGAGATGATTATCTGCTGAAACTCGTCGAAACCCGATTCACGGTAGAGTAAAGATACATTACGAATAAGGAAAGCTATTTCATACCCAAATAATTCGGTCAAAATACACACGAAAAATCTTCAACATAAATGAAAGACTATTCGCTTAGCTTAAAGTGGCTTCAGAAAAATCACAGACCTTTTCTACATATTTTGTACTTTCGAACCGCAACTAGCTGGCTTGAAAAATTTGCATAATTCACCGTCGGTACAGCTCATGTATCTTCCAAGGATAATAAATTTATGCACATCATTACCAGCAAAAGTACGTGTCATAATGTAAATAAATATTTTATTTTACAAATACGTGGCCGGCTCGTTAAGCGTTGTCCAAGCTTTTAACCAACCCTTACGGCGACTCGGTCAGTGCAACCAACCTGACGCTAGGTTCGAGCAGCAAACGGTCGGTGCAGAATGCCTTGCAGACATTATGCTAACACAGTCTAACGACGAAGGAAGCAGGACCAGCAGGAAGTATCGTTTGAATAGCGGCAAAATAGTTAGCAGAGTAAGAATGTCTGGACCCGAGTGGACCCTATTTTCAATGCCTCCTATTTGTGAAAGGCAAACTTTCCGAGGCACATTTCCGCAACACAATAAAAGTGGGCATTATAATCGGTTTAGCGCATTCCAGAGATCTACCTTTCGGAGCAATTTTCATAAACTCTCTCTATACATGCTCACAACTGAACCCCTAGGTCCAAGAATGTGGCTGGTTCGGCGGATGTCAGCTTGTACGATAATATCTGCTGTGTAGTTCATAAATATCCCATTTCCGTTCGGAGCAGAAAAGCTAGATAGACAAGAAACGTGCAAATCTGATCTATGGAAATAAGAACGACACGTACGTGTTTGGGTAAGCAAGGATATTTGAATAGACATTGGTAACTACAGCGTCAAGAATAAAAAGTAACAATCCATTGAGCAAAATTTTCCAACAACAGCTGACAACTGGAATGGCAAGGAGGTTCTCCGACTAACATATTCTACAAGTGATTGTTTTTAGTTGAATCGATAACCGGTTGGCAACAGTTGAGCTGATTGGCAACAGTTTATGAAAATTCATCATAATCCTACGATAATAAAGTACCAACCAGTCGAAGATGATAGCACGTTGGCTTAAAAATTGTTTCAAATAAATGGAAATAAATAGCTCCATTATTCAAAACTCGATATCCGATCGTACCGATCGGCTATTGAACGAATAGCCGACTGACTGAGCGTATGCTTCGATTCAACACGACCATAAGTCGAACAAAAAGGAAACAGAACATAGTACAGCACTGCATGAAATGTGTTCAACGATGAATACAAAGGAAAGAAAAAATACTTTCCTAAGAAAACCTCTTCGTGGTTCGAACTTTGGGTACGGCGTTTGTGGATGCAGTAACGGCGCAGCGGAAACCGGGAGTGCCGCAAAATGGCATGCATTTATTTTAAACGATGAAAACCAGCTGCTACACAGCCATACGTTCGAGATATTTGGCAATGGACGCGTGGCTCAAAACGTTGGGCCGTTGTATAAAACACTCCCGAGGGCAACTATTGGACAGTGCTGGAGCCATTTTTCAACTCGCTCTAAAGTTTCGGTTTCTTAGCACTCTGTAGGGACACACGGCAACCGGCCGGTACCAAGCAATGGTAGTATGGAGCAAACTTTCTCTTTGCAAGCGAGTTGCCCTGCATCCGCCGAAGAAGTGAGGATAGCAATGTCTGAGGAGTAGTGCAAATTTGTATGCAAATAATGCATTTTCATTTTTCACCCAAAATGCACCTTGCAATCAGTTTGTATGCTGAAACATGAGCGCCTAGAATCATCTGTGGATTTCAATGGACCTAAGATATCATCTATTATTCAGCCGAATTTTGACTTTTAATTTGAGTTGGTTTTATGTGGTGTGATCTTTATCATCTTTTACCTAACATTAGGAAAGGATTATTTGCATTGTTTCCGTTTTTATGTATTATGCTATATTTATGTACGACATGTGTAACTGTAAACAAATAATTAAAATAAAGGTAATATTTTGTGTATTAGCAAGCGAACAGGAAACAAGCGTTTTTGCATTTCTAAATCGAAACACTTTCACAATCTTTATTTTAAGAGTTACGACAAGCTACAAGCGGTACTACGGCGAGTTTATATGCGCACAATGAACTTCCATTATCATTCATCATACAACCATCGCGGCATGTTTTGTATCCGCATATAAAAAATTGACATGCACGTCAGCCATCTTTCCCTACATTGCTTACAGTCATTAAGGTAATGCGTGATGGACATACCGCGGTAAATTCCTGCCCGTAGTGCGAACGACCGCTTGAGCCATATTTGTATGAAGCATATTTCGCTCGAGCGGCACCCACAAATTGACATAATGTCACCACAGAAAACATTATCAATTAAATCCGCCATGTTTGGCCACGGTTCGGTCGGTGCACGGACGCGCTATCGCACTAAGCTCGATGTCACTGGACCGATAACAGGTGAAGCACAATAACGACGATGCGTGGTTAATATTTGATTAAAACATGCCCTCAAATCAACGGTTTCTGAGTATAGCGCCCAGTGTCTGCCAGCGCACTCAGTTTTTGGTGGTAGGTCTTGCTGCGGTGGCACCCGGTGAAGGTAACCGGATGGGAAGGACGATAATGCAATTATTCAGCAGGATCTCGTGCATCGGGGTGCCTTTATGTATGCGTGTGTACATGTGTATGTACGTGTGTATAATGTGTGTGTGTATGGCATAGATCGTTTGGACATTAACGTAACCATTATGCAAGCTTAGGGCGGCTGAGACTATCGGGCGAGCCAAGCATGAGATACACTTTCAGGCGTAAGCAATTCAGCAGTGCGCATTGTGTGCAGCTCCCCGGTGGGTCGTTCGTTCGAATGGAGCTGCCTCAGCTCACCAGTCCAACATAACGTCGATTGTCCGACCTTCAAGAAAGCCCTGCAATAGAATCCTGTTTATGGCGAAGGACGCTTTAGCCTACGGGCCCTCATACCATTCGGGATGCTACTCCACACACACAACTAATGAGTTTTACGATGACGCTAACGCTCCCGGAGACATCGGTACTATCGTTTGCACGAAGCACGTCGCAACACCCTGACCTAGCTGCGAGACACTCGTATCGGCTCTAATTAGAGCACTCAGCACGACCGATTGCCGGCAAAGATTGTGTATGCAATGTAGTGGAAAATTAGATATGAGCGAGATAACGGACCATTACAGGGCTATTATACGTTTGTTTACTCTCATTATCCCGTGTAGTTTTGCTGGCAATGGCCCGCATTTGAGATGCTTCGCCGAGAGCCACAGAGAGAAAGGCGAAGAGTTTGCCTGCGTACAACATCATTATCTAGCGCGGGAAAATGGGCTCCAGCATCTTTGCCGCTTTAAAGGCTGTAGGAAAATTAAGCGAACAAAGCAGATGCAGTTTCTAAGACGTTGCTGAGAATTTTCCACAAATATGCTGGAAGGACGTCGAGCCAATGGTCAAGCGGGTCGACGGCATTGTTGATAGAGGACCGTCTACAGGAATAAGATTGCACGGCACTGGTCAGCAACATAACATTGGTCAGGCAAACAGAATAAATTTCTGGAATAAGGCATGCGCATTAGGTATCGTTTTAATTCAACGCTTTTTTTGAGGACAACAAGTTAATTTGAAGAATTCATTTCGAATTTTGGTTATCTTAATGCATCCCGTTCGACTACGCTATGTAATAGTTTACATATTTATTTCAGTAATTTATTTATTATTTAATAATATTGTTTGCCACAAAGGCATTTTATCGAGGAAAATGGGCAAGGCAAAATGGGAACGGAAACAAGTTAGGATCGAATTTTAATCCAATAACGCGAGCAATCATCGATAGTTGAGAGAAAAGGAATACCAAAAAAGCGGGGGTATTGATCAAATGATAAGAGTCAATATTGATATAAAGAATGTTGGCAATCTTTAACTTGCCAGCTGGACTATGACGTTCTTTCAGGGTAACCAAATCCAACAGGTGATACCTTGTTGGATACGGAGGTAAGGAGATGCTGGAGTCATTTTTGAATCGCCTACCGGCAAAACGCGCAAATTTTCATTCTCTCCGATTTATCCAACGCAGAAACACCTTAACATAACAATAAGGAAACTATAAACTTTGCGACTGTTGGCATTAAAAAAATAGTTTGATGCTTTTATTACGTTTATTCAGAATCTTCCTGAACACCTGATTTTTAGCACAACTTACTTATAAAACAACTTACAGAACAAACATCAACAAATCGTATCAAAATGTCATACACAAACCATCAAATCTTGACATAAACTCATGAATCTCGAATAAAGGTTAGGATTTACATATTTGTTTTGCTTTACAGTAATTTTGTTAAGACCCTTAAACTGCAACTCGTCTGTCAATATCAAATTTTATTAATGAGTATGTGATGTTGCTATGTACTGTGGACATTAATTATTCCTGTTATAGTTTTTTTTTAATTTTTTTAAATATAAAACTCGAAATGTTTATCAACAATATCAACAGGCTCAAAGCTATCTTCGTCTTTCCGGTGGCTTCGGTATCGTTTGCAGCATCGATTTTTCAACTAGCACCGACTTTTAACGGCTTTCTGAACAACTCTTCTCTGGAAACCCTCACGTGGTGCCACCCTAAGCAATACCGGGCGCGAAAAGAAAAGACCGCTCATTAAAATGCAAAATTATTTTCCGTTCCGTTTCCTACCCTAGCGGGCTGGCCCGGGGAGCAAAGGGGATTTGCCGTTCTTACGAATCTTCGCGTTTTATATTCTCGTTAAATTTTTGATACGGCGCAACAAAACCGAACAGTGTTGCTGCGTAGCCGCGAACCGTAATACTCTTTTCGGGTCTGATGAACACGACAGAATCGCACTTGATACGCGTGTCCTCATGCAACGATCTTTCGCAGAATCTTTCGCAACGATAAGGACACGGGCTGTTGTTCATAAACGCCTCCATGAAAGAAAAAAATCGCCCTAAACAAACGGTGTCTTTTCACACAGCCACTGTTACTTTGCACGGGCTGCTTGGTACGGGTGCGGTCCCCGAGAAACACCATGGCGGAACCCATTTTCAATGCAATTTCGGTTTGTCTATTTTCAGCACAGAACAACGACGCTTTCGGCACCGGAGGTAGTGTGAAAATGGGTAGCCCAAAGCAGCACAGGCTCAGTGGTATTTGATGAAGGGATTTTTATTTTGCAAGAAGGCCTCACCTTGTGCTGCTTTTTGCTTGAGAAAAAATAAAAAATAAAACGGCAGAAAAAAAAACAAGTCCGGTGCCAAAAACTTTCCGACATTATGTGCGAAAGGGCCATTGCTGCTTTTTGATGTTTTGATGGTGTTTTTTTTCTGCTGTTGTTGCGTTTTTGTTCCATTTTTGACGAAAGCGAGCAATTTCTGGAAGATATAAATATTTGATTTTTTATGAACCACAGCTTAATTGGTGCTTCGAGAAATTAATTTCACGCCCTTGTGTTAATGGTACGAGTTAAAAAAAAAGATCGCCCTTAAGTGGATGTTTCCTGATGGGACGTTTCGGAAAAAGCTTTTAAAATGGTTTTGCAGCAAGCGATTTTATGAAACCGTAATAGC